>PVIR01035294.1:0-16529 GCA_004026965.1 Petromus typicus | reverse complement strand
CATGATGCGTATATGTAATGTACCAATAAAGATTTTAAAAATAATAATAATTAAAAACATTTTATATTGGGGGATTTTTAAATGGGGGAAATTTTGCAGCCATATTGTTTCATAGTATTTTATAGATTTAACATAAATAAACACAGAGCCACAACACTTCCTCTGCTGTATGCACAATAAAATGTAGGATGAACATAAACTTAAAGAGAATAGATAGGACCTTGTGTGCATGTATTTCATAGAAGGAAGTGGATGGTAGGAGGGGTGTGCATTCAAATATTAATAGGTAGTGAGGAGTACTATGCAGAAGACAAGACTAAGGTTTTCAGCAGGCTGATTCACAAGAGAAGGAGCACCAGTGGTTTGATTTGGGAACCACCGTATCTGTTACAGTTATCCAAGTGGTACCATCGTGCACAGAAGTGCCTCTTTTAGTATAAGCTTCCTGTGGATGTGTAGTTGCTTTCAGGTTTTTTACATGCTGTCGTAGCACTTTCTTTAGCTCCTTTGTAGAGAGTAGCAACTGTCTTCAGGGGTTCTCTACTATCTCCAGTTTCTATAAATTAAGAAGTCAGGATGAATATCTTGATTTTAGAAAACACTAATAAAAGTAAAATTTTGTTAGAAAACAAATGATTAGACTATAATGAAAGGACATATTTAAATGAACAAGATAAAAAATTTAAGATCCATTTTTATTTGGCTAGCTACCAAATTAAATAGTGCTATTATATTAAACAAAGCCTTTAATAAAAACTTAATCCCATTAAAAATATCTTCCATTTGTGTAATTTAACTAAACATAATAAATGTATATGAATAAAAATAAAGATAAAGCATAATAAATTATTCAGCTGAAAACATTACCAGTGTGGTAAGGTCAAATATTTCATTATCTTTGTTTTTTACTAACTAAGGCTGAATTAATTCTGTGCTTTGACTTATAATATTCCATTATACTTATTCAGAAAACAAAGGCCAACATGTTTATTAATCTTACATATCATTGTGGATGCATTTTCTAGGTTGATTTATACATCATATGTATGTATTTACATTATAACTACTTCAAAGCTTCCTTTTATATATAAAAGAGTATAGACACCCAAGCCCCGCTGGTACACTTACTACTCTGTTTCTGGACATGATCTCTGTATAGCAATTTCTTCTGTCTTCTTAAACACCAGGTTATCAGAAAATTAGGATAGAAATAATCAAATGTAACACATACAACTTTTGAAAACATTAGACAAATTAAAATTTCTATTGTCACACTCTTTCTTTTTTTTTTTTGATAGTATTTCAGTTTGGTTCAGGTTGGCCCTGAACTTACTGCATAATTCAGACCAGCCTCAAACTTGTGAACATCCTGATGCTCTGCCTTCTGGGTGCCGGGATTATAGGCATCTGCCATCTTTGGTCTATGGTAGTCTTTCTTGTGATTTTTTTTTTTTTGCTAGTGTTTTTTGAAATTTAAAACCAGTGGCATATTTTAAAGAAGAGTGAGTCCATTTCAAGGCAGAGGAAAAATTAGCATTAGACAGTAATAGATCAGAATAGATATTACCCTTATAGGTCAGTTTTTATTTGAATAATAACATAAAATGGAAGGGCTATTCCCTTTCCCATGTGTTTACAGAAAACGATTTTGATATCCACTGGAATCCCTTAAGAACAGGGACTCTCACTGTCTTGGCCACCAGTTATTCATTAGCACCTGTATTTACTAGGAAGTAACTAATTACTCATCATAATCTTTAACATAGTGCTATCCTTGCTTCCACCTCACCTCACCGTATTGCTAACTCCCTGGCATTTGCAATAAACAAATATATCACGTAAAGTGAGAGTCCACATACAAGACTCAGACTGCCATTGGTGAGACGCAGAGTTCAGTATGAGAAGGAGTGAAACTGGTCATTAGCAATAATGGACGTGTGAAATCCATCTGACAGGAATGATGCAGAGGAAGTGTGAAGGTGAGTAAAACCTTGATATCCTATCTTCCAAAGCAGAAATGTAAAAATATAACATTTAAATTGTATAACACAGGCTGTCTAGGAGAGGCCTCAGACTGTACCATTGTTCAAAATGAAACAGAATGAATAACAGCTTGAGGACTACTTTCAAAAAAGTGAAAATTATGAGAAGAGTGAGAATAAATGATAATAGGAAATATATCTTTTCATATATAGAGGGAAAATTCACAACAAACACAACGCACAAACACATACCTCATCTTTCTGTGTTTATATTCACCAAGTCAATCTGACTGTAGTGTTTTATCTGAAAAGATACTAATATGATTTTCTATCAATTCATTCAATAACTGTTTAATAAGGTGCTACAAGGTGTAATTAATATTGTAAATACAATAAATATTCTTTCCTGGAACCTAATGGAGAATGAGAAAAAATAAATTATATATATAATATTATAATATTATAATTATAATATATATATATATATATATATATATATATATATATATATATATTGCATGCTGAACAAGAAGCTGCAATCTGAGGTAGGTGTTTAATGAGAAGAGCTGACACAGTAGGTGATACTAGAGTGAGGTCCCAGAAAGGTGGGTGGAGCCACCGCGTGGTTCGCCTTGTGCCTGAGATGAGCACTACGGAAAAAAGTAGAACAAAGAAACAAACATCAGTAAGTGCGAAGGATCAGGCAGACCGTGCTCTGATCTGGAAACCAACATGGCTACAACTAAACGGTCAGCATGAAGAACCACAGTAAGTTAACAGAGGTAAAAGGCCTCTGATCACAGAGAACTTATCTAAAGAGTTATGCTTTACGGAGCCATCACGATACTGGGAAATCAGATACACCCGAGGTCCCTTACATAGGAGGTTTTGGTTTTTTGTTTGTTTTGTTTTTTGTTTTTGTTTTTGTTTTTGTTTTTGTTTTTTTGAGACAGGGTCTTGCTCTGTAGTTCAGGCTGGCCCTGAGCTCAGCCACAAACTCACATCACAGCGATCCTCCTGCCTCTGCCTCCTGAGTGCTGGGATTACAGGTGTGAGCCACCACGCCCAGCACTGTGGTATGTGGTATGTGGTACTGGTTGCTGCTGGGTGTGAGTCTCCACGCCCAGTATTGTTATGTGGTTACCGGGGATCGAACTTGGGCCCTTGCACTTGCAAGACAGGCGCTGGAAACACTGAGCTATATCCCCAGCCCCATATGAGTTATTTTTCACTTTATAGAGATATGTAAGGTTATTCAAAGTGCTGGCTGTTATTGTTTCATTTTAATGTTCAATAAGTGACATGAATACTCCATACAGTTTTAAAAAGTAAGCTTCACATTGTAGGATTTTTTTCCAGCTGTAGCTTAATGTAAGTATTTTGCATATTTAAGGAAGATTAGGTGAAGGTATGATATTTAATAATTAAGATATAAAACATTTTGATAAAACAATATTTTCAGTTTATGATGGGTTTATTGAAACATGATCCCACCATAACTCAAGAAGCATCTCTATTTTAAATGTGTTTCCCTGGCTGAATTGTAGAGATTAGACTTTATAGGTATTTCGATCTTGTAACCACGGCTTGATAGGCCAAATTACATGTATTTTACTATGGGGTTTTAAGGCTAGAATTTTTTGAAAGATAGAGTTGCATCATTAAGTTGATTTATTATTACAGGAGACACAGACTTAACCACATAAAGGAATGTGGACAAGAGAGAGTATGTCCACAACTATCTTCACAGACTTAACCAAAAACATGAATCTGTTATCTAATGAGAATTTTACATATCAAACTTTTGCCTAAAGATTACCATACTATAAATTAAAATAACACTGAAATTAATTGAATTATAATTCATTTTCAAGAGGAACTTCTGTCAGTAAAATCTTTTCTGGCAATAAACTGTTCAATGAGAAAATAAAAATTCAAATCTCTTTTTTCAAAGAAAAATCAGAAGATATTAAAATTCATAAACATGTTCACAAAGATTCTCTATCCTACCATCTGGGAAATTATAGAGAAAATTTTATACAAATTCTATTGCAGGTGGTAGAGCTGAAAACTCTTGGCATTTGATAGTTATGAGGAATAAATGCTATATTCTCGGGGCTCAGAAACTGTGCAGACATACAGGCATGCTGTTTATTTATAGTTATATCTGTAATTTGCTTTAGCTTAAATTGTATAAAAACAGATGTTAGAAATAAGCATCTGCAGAAGAACCAACTGCATCACATATGATAGTAATAACCTTTATTAAGAAAGAGTTATGAACCAATAATATATACAGTTGCTATGAATCCACATGGTCCTTTTAAGTTCTTAATATTCATTGAATAATAGTTTTCACTTTTACTATTGATTTTCTTCTCTGTTTGTACAAAGCCATCTGTTATAAACTCAGATTTATTTATAAAAACACCTTCCACTTGGTTAGAGACAATCAGAATTTAGCTTGTAATGGCATTTCATTGCTCTTTTGATCCCTGTGGAGAAGGAAGTCTCAAGTTGACCTTCATGTACCTATTTAGGGAAAGCTATTATTGAACTGCTGTTTGATAAGGTGATCTAATTCCACAGGAATAGTAAAACTGAAGAAGAGGGTAATCATATTTGAAAAAGGGTAGGCTTATTCATTCAACAGAAATTAGAAAAGAGCAAAGCAATATTAGAGATGATGTTCTCATTTAGGATAAGGTGAAAAGGGCTTGATAAAGGAACGTTGGTTCAAAATCCTCCAGAAAAAGAATTTTATATTAATTTATATGTCAATAAAGACCCAGTACCACAATCTTCAAACTACATTTCTGTGTAAGAAACTGCTCACTATTCAACAACTGAATATTTTGGGTCAGATTTAAGATTTCTACTAAAAAAAGGGGCATATGTATTTCATATGTAAAATGAAAATAAACTATAAAATATAAAATATTCAACAATCAGGGTTATTGAGAGCTAAAAAGATAAACATCAAAGAAATTAATAGAAGATTAATGTAAATATCTTTTCTTCCTTAATCACTATTTAATTATATCTATTCAATTTCCAAACAGAGTGGTGAGATTCAGGAAACCAAGATGTTTAATGAAAATAATAGAACAAACGGAGAAAAGAACTAGGCAGCTTCCCAAGTTTAAATGATCTTAAAGTAGATCTGAAAGTTACTTCAATACTGATTGCTCTGTTCTCCTCAGGAAACCATTTCTTTCATAGGTGCGGTCCCCATCTATCTACTTGCTGTAAGCCTTTATCATTAAATATCTTCTCTTATGTGAAGAAAAGAAGACACGCAAAGTTTCTTAAACTCTACAAAGAAAAAGATAATCACAAAACAGTAAAACGCAGATGTACATTCCGACAGAAGTTACCACAATATGGTAGTGTAGCAAAGAAGGAAAATAGGTTAAAAACAGTGTTTATTTTCCCCTGGTGTTCAGTAATATATTAATTGGTAACAAATTTCCTAAACAAATTTGGCTGAATTGCTGAATCTTTGACTCTGATGTCACAATATGTAAATGAGGGTAAAGTAATCCAGGCATTGAAGGAAAGTAACACCGAGTGACAGCCTGTGGAGGGAAGGGTGCATTAACTGAAATAAATCTTCAAATAGTGAAAACTCAGTTTACTCACGGTAATACTAAAGCTTAAAGTTGCAAAAACCACATTTTTATAATATCCACTTTTTATAAAAAACACTTTTATATAAGAACTACTTTTTCATTAAAAAGTCAAATAAAAATTTGACTTACTCCCCATGTTAAGAGCAATTACTTTGTATTTCAAAAATGTTTATCGTTATTTACAAACATATATATATATATACATATATGTTTGTGATATATATACATATATTTGTGACAAACCATTAGAGTTATTAGCCTACAGTATGTTAGAGTCACATTACTACAAAGATATGTAATTCATTATTGTGCAAGTCTTAGTTATTTGATCCCATATTTAGTAATAAGAACTCAGAAAAATAATAAAAGTTTAGAAATAAAGTATGTGCATATCTTTTCGATGTCATCCTAGAACACCATCTCACACAATTGTCCAAGTTTGATTTAACTAGGACATTCTAATTTTATAAAGGTTACTATTTGCTTCTTCTAAGAAGTTAAGAACTAGAAGTTAAATTACAGAAAATCAGTAATAAGAATGTATTAACTAGTAAAGAAAGAATCACTAAGCTTATTAGTTGCCTTCTTGACCACTCATCAGTTTTTTAATCTCATTGCACTCTAACTCTGATAGTCTGTCCCCCATTTCTAAGCTTACTTAAAAGATATTTAACATTTTAGCACTATATTAATAAGAACTTAAATAAAATTTACTAATTCCACTAAATACCATATGATAATTTTATATGCATCATTTTAAATTTAAATCTGCCACAGGGCACCTCACATGTGGTATCACTTTTAGATAAGCTTTTTCATCACAAATTTTTTCTGGTTTAGTATAATCAAGATTGCTTTAAATTAGCATTAGGGTTAGTTTAGAAATGATTATTTTTAGTTATCAATGCTTCACAATATCAAAATCTTAGCATTTGAATAAAATGAATTTATTTTTTCACAGTTTTTATGATTCAGAGTTCTGGCATCTCATGCACGGAATCTATGAAAAAGGTTTCTTGTAGTTGAATTTTTGGTTTCGTCTAGGGTGATGCTCCTATCTTAGACTCAAGATTGCCTTCCAAGCTTGAGCAGATGGTTGGTGAAATTCATTTTCTTACAGCTGCACAAATAAAATTTTCAATTTACTTTTGGACAGCAATAAGGCACTATTCTCAGCTCCTCAGGAGTGTCCACAATTCCTGAAATGTGATCTCCTGGACAATGTAGTGTGTGTGTCTCCAAAGTAAGCAGGAAGATAGATGTTTCTGTTGTTTTCAATCCTTTACTTGTCTATCTCTTATCAGTAGACCAAAACTTTAAGGCTCATGAAATTAGATAAACCCTTCCTATTGTCTTCCCTTTGATTCATCCAAACTGAGCTAGCTAGCAAACATAATAATGTCTGCAAACAATCTTTTCAAAAAGTATTTCATGGAGTGATAACTTGGATTCTTCATCACATCAACAGGAGATTGTATATGGTTAATTATTATAAAGAATCATTTTTGAATTCTACCTGCATTAATTTCTTGTTATTCTAATTGAATTATGTTTCTTAACACCATGAAATATACTATTGCAGTTATGATTCTGTTGAAGTTCTCCACCATTTTTCATACATACGAGCATATAAATTTATAGATTATGATGGACACTGCTCAAATTCTTTCCCACTGATCTTGGTTATAATGAAAAGTAGAAATATATGAAACTTATAATGGCTCCAGGGCAGTCGTAAATCTCATTTAGAACAGTGTATCTTGTTCTATATTGTTGTCAATATTAATATACCAATTTAAAAGAATCAGAGCTCCAGATGCAGCATTTAACCTGCAAAATCACAAGGTAGTAAGACAGGGTAATCATGGAACTGACTTCATTCATTTCTCTTGTTCCAAGGACCACTGCCTTTCATTTTCTGATATTTTCTGTCCTTTAAACAGTTTCAAGGCACATTTATATTTTAAACTGTTGGTAGTGGTAAGTAGATAGAAAAAAACTATCTTCATTTGAAATCTTCTATTTTTAGGTTCTTGGATTTTTCTGCTTTCCTACATCTTGCTCATTCACTTATTTATACACTCTTCTTTTTACTAGCATTTCCAGCAGCCTCTGCCAAAGTCTGAAGTTTTGTGTCCTTACAGCCCTCTAGGAGCCTTTTTGGCAAGATCTGTAAATACATAAAGTATGGAAGAAGCCTGAGACTGACCATATTTAAGCGAGACAATGAGCTGAATGTTTATACTGTTCTCATGTTCCTTATTGTGAGTTTTTACTATCTTTTTCCAAGATTAGACATTCTCAGTTCTGTGAGCTACTGCAATTGTAAGAATGTGGTAAATATTTCTGGTTAGGGTAGTCCTTAATCACACTTGTAGTTATTCAGTAACATGCCACAGGTTATGCAGAATGCTTAAGCACAAGAACAAAAGAAAATTTTATACCTAGAGATGATGAAAGTTGAGATAGACAGTTGAGATGTTGAAAAATAGATATTTTAAAATATTTTGGGCACATAATTTATGGTATTCTGTGTTTGGCTAACAAGGGAGAATAAGTGAATATTACTAATTTATAAGAAGGAGCATCATTATGTGTTGCAGAAACAGAAAGAAAATAAAATTTGATGTGAATTAGATGAGAATCAAATGATGTCATCTTAATTTAAATGAGAAATTCAGCAAGATATATCAGGTAAATAAAATATGCATATGTGCAAATGTAGCTCTGTGCATAGATATGAGCTAGAAATAGAAATATTCTTAATAGATGATATTTATTTTATTTATGAATATAGACTCAAGGTACATTAATTTGGGTATAAGTGATTCAAATTTATTATTCTTTATGGCAGAGTAATGCTTCATCTATTTAAAAAATATCACATCTCTATCCAGTCTCCTGTTGATGGGTATCTAGGCTATTTCCAAGATTTAGCTATTATAACTGAGCTTCTATAAACATGGGTGCACATTTGTGACTGTGTCATGATCACTTTAATTATTTAATATATATACTATCAGGGAAAGAGCAGAGTTAAATGGGACCTCCAATCTTAGCTTTTTGAGGAATCTCCATACTGATCTCCATAGTGGCTGCACCAGTGGAGAAGTTTGTTCTCCCTGCAGCTCTGGCAAGCATTTGTTGTTACTTGATTTCTTCATTGCAGCCATTCTTTGTGGAGTGAGATGCAATCTCAGTGTTGCTCTTATCTGCATCTCTCAAGTGACCAGTGATGTTGAAAATTTTTCTTCACATGTGTCTTTGCTGCCTTTACTTCTTCATGTGAAAAGTGTCTGTTGATTTCAGATGCTTATTTTTGAATTAGCTTTCTAAATTTGGGGAGCTGATATTTTTAATTTCTTTATATACTTTATATAGTAGTCATTGGCACAACTATATTGAAAGGTCTGTATGTTGTAAATATATTTTTAATTAGTTCCTAATTTTGGCATATGGTCACAGATCTAGATCATGAGGTTAAATGTATCAGAATAGTGATTCCCACGGTTTCTTACTTCCTGTGCTGTATTTGATACCGTTGATGATACTGATTGCACTATTTCAACCAAAGTGATGTGATTGTTCTGTTTAAGTACCATTTGCGGTGTGCCAGAACTGAGATCACCTAAGTGCCATTACAGATCTATGGAGGACAACCCAGGAAGTAGTCAACTGCTAAGGGTTCTAGGTATAAGGAAGAAAGAGACTTGCAATAACCATTGCCCACATAGTAGCCCAGGAGTTAAACCAAAAACATCACATTCTTAACGTATTTGTATGTTTAATGTTGTATTTAATTGCTTATTGCTGTATACTTGTAAGAGCAAAGTCTGTATTTTTATTAAAACAAATGCATTATAGTAGACCTGACTGATAACCCGGTGAATACCCCAAACCTTTACTGTATTTCCAAAGTTACTTTGGAAATGGAGTGAACAAAATACATGGTGAAAATGCTGTCAATCCTAATCAAGACTTACTTGTGGCCCCTCGTATGTACTGAAGGAAGTCATGTATTCCAAAAACACATTGCATTTTAATGAGATACTTTTCCTGTTGCTACAAGCTGTGTTTCATACAACATAACTGTATTTGAGAAATACTTGTGTACAGTCTCAGCATACCATTTCCACTAATTTCATAAATGAAGGTAACCAGTTTTAGGATTAACTCAAGTTTCATCTGTAACATTCCCATCTCTTCTTATCTGGAAACTTCTTCATACTGAAGTCAACTATATGAGTCATTAGGTTCTTTTGTAACTTGCCATAGACTCTTTCATGGCTAAGTATTACAAACTAAAGCAGTTTTATCTATCATACGAGAAGCTGGAATATCTTGACTCACTCTACTGTATGGTCATTGGCTATAGCAAAAGGTCACTAAGTGTTCATATATTATTCTTGTACTGGGAGTCTAATTCTTCATGCACCATCTTTGTGAATTACTCCTACCTGTAACTACTGTGAAAAGGTGTATTTTTCTTTCAAGTCATATTTTACAGTGCCTTCCAATTATATTGTAACTGATTTCAAAAAAGAGTCATTCAGCTCTTAGATTTAGAATATAAATTGTGGACCAAGACTCAAAATTGACTTTCTTGGAAAGTAAACATAAAATCAGGCCAGACTGTGTTCTGGCTGATACAAGGTTTCTTGAGAAATTTTACCATAGATATCCCAGTAATCAAAAACCTTGGTTCTGTATGGATAAATTCAACTCCATCCTTGATTTTTAATATATAATCTCAATTTTATCAATGAACTTTACTGTTTTACTACCTCTCTTAGATAGTTTTACCAGCATCACCAAGTCAATGATAGATATTTCTGTTTTTATAATCATCTGATATACATAAGTGGCAAGAAAGTCTTTTTCAATAACAAATTAGAAATTTTCTTTCAGGTAGTATATAACATTGCCTAGACTGAACAATTTTAGAGTTCACAACACAAAGGAGTTTTGATGAAGAGTAATATTTAAAGTCCACTAAAGCCTGCTTGAGTTTTGGATGCAAGAACTTTCTGAATTTTATTTGAAAGTAAAAATAATGTAAAGTATCTGAATAACTTGTCTTTTGTTAATTTTTAAAATACTTCTGCCAGAACTTAGTTCTAATTGAGATGTGATTTTAGCGTTCTGTGGATAAAGGTTGAGTATCTTGCACCCACACAAAAAGTGGTGTCAGGATAAAAATTTGGAATCTGTTTCAACTTACTAAAAATATTTTCAGGAGTAAAAGTCATTTTACATGCTATGTCAAGAAATAAACCAAGAAGTCCAACAGTTGCGGTAATATGCAGTAACAACAACAACAAAAAAAAAACAGACTTGAGGGACTGACATGGGTAGACTGTCTGCAACACTGAAAAATAAGCTATCCTCATCCACCAACTACACTCACTAATTTTTTTTCTCCAAAAAACATCAGCGATAATACCTCATACATTGATCATTTACTAGGTAGAGCAGACACCTGCCACACTGGTATTGGTAAGATTTTTATATAACAGTACTTATATAAGATAAGACAGGCTAATTTAGAAATAATCATTTGGCGGATTGAGTTAAATAACCAGTTAATTCTGTTGGTACACAAAAGTATCAATTAGTTTTCTAATTGAGTTAATATGGATCCTGTTGACAGGATAGATGGAAACATTCTTCTTGCTCATATTTTAAGCAACTTAGATTTTCTTCCATAACATTATTTGGTACTCAAATTGTTTATAAATTAGTGGTAGTGTATACACTACGATAACTGTTCTATGGTGTACATCTTAACATCGCCACAAAACCTCACATAAGTGGAGCTTTACAGACGTGGCTGAATGGGATACCAGGATTAAGTGTATTACAAAATTTATGTTTATAAAATTTATATTAACTCCACTCATTGGAATTAACATGCTTCAGGGCATGGCTTTGTAAATTTACTGAAGAAAGAAAGCTGCCTTAGAGGTGGGGAGCATCTCCCAAAAGTCCTGTACCCTGGGTGGAATATGAGGAGACAGAAAGGAGAGCTGCCTCTTGCTGCTTACCATCACCTGAGGGTATGCCGAGCGCACCTGAGCCCCAGAAGTGGTATCCCACGTTGGAGGGAGCAGACGATAGACAGATTAAGAATCACCTACAAGCTGAGCTCAAATCCGTCCAAGGGTGATGGAGTTGAAAAATAAACATCCACAGAAAGCAACCTGAAATCTGAGGAGCAGAGGCTCAGGTCTCCCTTTGACGGAGAGAACCAAATGACTGGTGACCCTGGGCTTTATTTTCTCAGACGCGGGCACAAGTTATTGGAGTCCTATAGGATTCAGCTGCTGCTCATCATCTACAGCACTTCTCCAAATAAAACACGTTACCGCAGGTGTTTTACTTTTCTCTGCAGCCAAATTCAACCTTTGTTGCTTTAACTTTGAGTGTCAGGTATTTGTCTGAATTATGAGAAAGGCTACTAAGATAATCTATATAATTATTTTGAAAATTACAAAAAAATTAAATAAAATTTTTCCACATCAATAATTTTATATTTTTATTTTTATAATTAAAAATCAATGAAAGTATTTTGAAAAGAGATCATAACACCCCAGTATATTTTTTCTGGTTTTATTTTAAATAATAAATTTGTGAACGTGTTGTAAAGATCCTGCAAAGTACAATTTCAAAGACAGTAATTAGCAAATATTTGTTTCTAATGGTGTACAAAACTGAGGTTTCATAATTACTTTGAAAGAGGGGGCTCACTATAGCTAACCTCTTTGTCTTCTTCTTTTCCCACAATCTTACATTTCTTTAGGCAGGTGGGCCGGGGATACAGCTCAGTGGTTCTGGCACCTGTCTTGCAAGCGCAAGGACCCGAGTTCGATCCCCGGTAACCACATAATAATACTGGGCGTGGAGACTCACACCCAGCAGCAACCAGTACCACATACCACAGTGCCGGGCGTGGTGGCTCACGCCTGTAATCCCAGCACTCGGGAGGCAGAGGCAGGAGGATTGTGATGTGAGTTAGAGGCTGAGCTCAGGGCCAGCCTGAACCACAAAGCGAGACCCTGTCTCAAAAACAAAAACAAAAACAAAAACAAACAAAAAAAAGACATTTCTTTAGGCAGGTAAGAGACATATCAATGGTTAAGTCAAGAACAGTCTTAGATGAAGTTGATTTGAGTACACATGATATAAGTTACAGCAAAACCATCTTCTAGTTAACACCAGTAATTAAGGAAGAACCTTTCCTAGTATCCTGTTACCTCTGGCAGCTGTGGCATGCTTTGTAGATGTTCCAATAAACTTTGATTTGCTATTATCCAACTTTGATCTTGTTTCCGCCAGTTGATTTGCACCTAGGAGTCAATGGTGTATAACATGTTACTTTCCGGGGGCTTATTCCCTGTAGTTTGCCTCTTCATACCTCATGAAGCCTGTAGCATCTTCTGTCCATTTAATGAAGTGGTTATCTAAGCAATCTATTCTAAGCTCCAGATTTAGTTAGTATTGATACCAATGTGCTGGCATCAAAATTATACTGTGAATATAGATTGATGACAAAAATAAGAATTATTTTCAAGATATTGGTTTTAAATATTTTATAATTATTAGAGAGAAAATTTATACTCTAATTTGAATTATAATTTTGAACTTTTTATATTTTTATGCCATAAACATTTATGTTTACACAGAAACACTACATGTGTAAACCCTACTGAAATATTTAGCGTCATTGAACTTTAGCTAAAAATGAAAATATAATAAAATGTTTATCTCTAAACATAATATTGACTTTTAAATTTTTTATTAGCATGGGTTTGTGATACACATTGGTGGAATTTATACATATATATGTGCATTTTAATCATTTTTTTCTTCCTCCTTCCCTGTCCTCTCTCTGTTTCCCCATCATATATTTTTAATAAGAGGATATTTATTGTTCTCATGTTTTGATTCAGCCTTTAGTATAATAAGTGGCTTAAATATTAATCTATGAATATGAGGATTTATTTAAATTTTTCTTTGAAATTTTTCTTAAATCAAATTATTGTTCAGATTTCCAAAAGAAAGAAAAGAAAGCAGTGAGGAATTTCAGGAAAAATATGGTTTTAAGAAGTACAATGAGGTGAGAATAAGTACTGTACAAGGTGCAAGAGAAAAAAGAAATCATGAATTTATATCATAAATTCTGGACTCAGCTCTTCCAAATATTTTCTATCTTTTCCCTTCAGTATATCATCTGTCACTTGGTTTGGCAATGCTGCTGTGGATTTTTGTATAAATTAGAGATAATTTCTACATGTTCAGAGAACAGTGAGTGGTTTAAATTCATAATGAGGAAAGCCCCAGAGGCCATGTTGATCTCAAATGGAGAATTCCAGGGTTTTCTGAGTCAGAGAGCTGCATGGAAAGTACCATTCAAGTTTGTGCCTCTCGATGTAAACCTACAGGCAGCTCCCTGACTCCAGAGAGGTGGTGAATATCACAGGGTTCCAGAACATTCCTTCCTCCTAGAGCTAATCGATGTCTCTTTCATATCAGACCAGAAGATTGAAAATTCTTTGCAGGCTGTCTGGACAGAGAAAAGTCACAATAAATGGAGTATGTTGTAGGGACGAAAGAGAAGACAGAATTATTTGACTAAGTAACAAAGCTGGTTTGTTATGTTTTCATTTATAAACATATTCAAAGCATATAAGTTGGTATCTGCTTTCATGAACTGCATAATCAAGGAAAAAAGACAAATCTACAGGAAACAATTATTCAAGATGGTTGGGTATGATCATAATTTGTAGAATCATGTGTATATAGTTTCATACAGTTCTAAAAATAAATATATTTACCAATGTATAGAATCTTTCTTGATATTAAAATTTATTTATTCTCATGTTTGAGAACTGTATTGCCAAAGTTTTTTAAAAAGAAAGCTTTTCTTGATTTTTAGCAGGAAGTTCAAATTGCAAAGTATATTATGTGTAATGTCACCTCTTTTGCTTTTATTATCGAGCAATTAAACCAAACATGTACTCTATTAATCAATCAGCTAAGAGCAGGAGGAGTTGATCTCAGCAAGATTCTCTTTTCAGTCCATCATCATTTATTGTAAATAGGAGTATGCTATGATTATGCAGCACACTGTGCATGCAAAGAAGGGCCACCCTGCTGCATTTTTGTAAAACTTCACTTACAAAGGGTAGAAAAAAAGATCACCCTTTACAATACATTATAGTTCCCTGTATTTGGTGCTTTATAGTCTTTCAGATTCCTGAATTAGAAAGGAATGTTTTATTAAAAACAAGAAATAATAAATGACCTTCAATTTATTAAATCTGAAAAGTTAAATTATCAATTTATAAAGTAGAAAAGAATGTTTTGATGTTAATGGCCAACCTCAGACTGAAATTAGAGCAAACATTATTTCCAAATACTACTTATATTAAAGAGCTTGGAATGTAATAAACTAACATGAAAATCAAATTAATGGAAATGGATGAAATAATTGTTTATTAAAGAGTTTATTAAAGAGAAAGAATAATTCCTTCTCTTAAGCTTTTCTGATATTTACTAAAATAAGTCTCTACAGCTAATTATTTTAAAACAGTTTTAGTAGTCTCTATAGACAGAAAGAGTGAGAAGATATAGGGAGAAAACAAGACAGAGTTAAAGAGAGAATGAAGAAATAAAGCAGAAAAATACTAGTGAAGGAAAAATTAAGCTTTTGAGAACTAAATTATTTATGCTACAAAGATGTTATATACTTTAAAGTATAGAAAATAGTAATATAGACTGTATTTCTATACAAATATTTCTTGAATATTGAATAATAAAAGCCCCCCCCCACTAAAGATGTAAAGATGTCCTTTAATTTGAGGCAGGAAATAGGGGTGTGGTGAGCTGGCTGGACAAGTGCCTGTGACAGGTAAATCACAGACTTCCATGACATATCCCTAGAACTGTTTCCAAAGCTTTGCATTTGGCTTAAACTTGTTAGATTTGGAACCAGTCAGAAAGTGTTCTCTTCAGTTCTCAAGAGAATGAAGACATCATAGATCTGACATCAGTCTGGGGAGATATAAAAGGTAGCCACCTCTTTGCCATTTTGCTGTATTTCATAGTGGTTTCTTCTCACTTTATAAGTGTAGTTTTAGTCCATTATTAATCGGTCTAAATTCACTCTTCACAGCTTGTTTCTTTTCTGACCTTTAATAAATATAAAATCTTGCTACCTTTTGCACTTGTTTTGTACAATACTTTGTTCATGACAACAACCTAGAAAGAAAAGATGGAGTCCAAAGCACTCCAGAAATTGGTAACAGACTAAGTACACTGCCATGAAAGAAAAGCATTCTGTATTTATTATAAATAACCTCATATATCTGATTTATTTTTTGTATATTTAATCTCAGAAATTGAGCATTGCAAGTTGTCTGTTAAAAATTAAATCAACCTTTAAAGTTTTGTATAGTAAAACCATATCAAGATGCACAATTTTCTTATCTTTTTCCCAGTATCAGGAATCAAACTCAGGACCATGCACTTGTCAGGAATATGTGGTGCCACTGAGCTAAATCACCAGCCTAAGGGACACAATTTTATAGAGGCATTATCTACCTGTCTATCTATCTATGAAGAATAAAACTTGAATCTTTTTTTTTTTTTTTTTTTAGGTTTTTTTTGAGACAGGGTCTCGCTTTGTGGTTCAGGCTGGCCCTCAGCTCAGCCTCCAACTCACATCACAATCCTCCTGCCTCTGCCTCCCGAGTGCTGGGATTACAGGCGTGAGCCACCACGCCCGGCACTGTGGTATGTGGTACTGGTTGCCGCTGAGTGTGGGTCTCCACACCCAGTATTGTTATGTGGTTACCGGGGAATCGAACCCGGGCCCTTGCGCTTGCAAGACAGGCGCCGGAACCACTGAGCTAAC
>PVIR01035293.1:0-16627 GCA_004026965.1 Petromus typicus | reverse complement strand
GTGTGTGTGTGTGTGTGTGTGTGTGTGTGTGTGTGTGTGTGTGTGTGTGTTCAGACCGAGTGTCTCTCCAGCTCTGTCATCTAGGAGCAGTGCAGGAATTAAGTGAGGCAATTTGGACAGGATGCTGTGTGCCCTTCCCTGGCCTTGTCCTTGTTGGGTTAATGGAAGAGATGCTTTGCAGTGCAGTTTCAAGCTGGGAGAAGCAGAACTCTGCAAGCTTAAAAAGTCAAGGTCACAGTCAGGAAAAGGAGAAAGTTATGTCAAATGGAGAATCAGGAAGGTTTCTTAGTTTCCAGTCATCTTTAGCCACATCCTATGCACACAGCTCTGGGAAGCTAGCATGAGGAAAGACCCTATGCAGAGACCCAGTGAGAAGGATGGGATGCCTAGGGAGCCTTGGCTGCGCTAGCCCGGCTGGGTCTTTCCACTAGGTCCCTGGGTGAAGTCACCTCTGTGTGAAGTTTCTCTTTGCAGAGGCTTCTGGGTACCTGGAGGGAGAATGGCTTGGCCCATGGCTTCATGGGTGGAACCAGCCATGGTTGTTGTCTGAGGCAAACCGAAGTGTCACCGTGGACATCTGAGAGGGCAGGCAGATTGTACATGGTCTCTTCTTTCCCTGTCCCCCGGGAAGGACCAGTCCGAGCAAGACTACCCAAACTCAAGAAAGCCACCCCCTCCTGTTGGCCAGGACAGCATTCTGGTGCAGTCCATGGCTACAATGCCCACTGCCTCCTTTTCCTGGCCCCAGGGTCCCTGAGACCTTGACCCTCAGCCCTCCAGCCCTGTGAGAGGGCCAGACTCACAGGAAGACATGTGGGTGGGGAGGGGGCTGCAGCGAGACGCTGAAGGCAGGCACTTCCAGCTGCCAGACCTGTTTCTCCCGTTGTAAAATGTACCAGTCATGGGAATAATGACTTTCACCAAACAAAAGTTTCACAATGGTAGCCAAGGCCACAGAGATGAGAGAAAAGGCCTCAACTCCATCCCCTTGATAACAGGATTTGGGAGTATCTTTGGGCTGAGAAGCAGGGAAAGGCACAGGTACTACCTAGTCAGAGCCAGGTAACCCCACAGGTGAAGCTGGGCAGGTCTCCTCCATGGTCCAGAATGGTGGCCTCTTCTTTCTTCTGTGGTCTCCAAGCTGACTGGCCTCTGTCCCACCCCCAGAAGTGTGCAGATGAAAACACAATGATATCTTCGAGCCTCTTGTCCTGGGCTGAGGCACTGAAAGAGGGACCTGTCCAAAGGCTTGGCATGGGGCTCAGAGCCTGGTGCCCCGGAGGACAGAGAGGCGCTGGAAGCAGCTAGTTCAGCAGTATCACAAGTCTCACTCCCCTCCTCATGGCAGAAAACCGGATAGTGACATGAGGCCACCAGCCCTGGGCCTGACCCCAGGTCAGCAGAGACAAAGCAGCTGGAAAGGCCTGGACTGTGGTTCTAGGAGTCCAGATCCTGCAGCTGCCAGCTGAAGACCAGCATCAACTCTGCTGCTGGAGGAACTAATGAGGGGAGAGGGGCCAGGTGTGTGGCAAGCCTTGGAGGAAAGAATCATCACATTAACATTCATCACGCCCCAAGGAGGCACCCCTGCCAGTCCTTGTCCCGTGGCTTCCCCATCACCTGCATACCTGCTGTCCGATGCAAGCAGAGGGTGACTTCATGCTCAGGTGTCAGTGACTCAGCTTGAGTGGGCTAAGGCTGGGGAGGAAGCCCAGAGGACTCAATGCTGCCTCTTGGAAATCCCGCCACCTGCTGTCCCAGCTTGAGTGACAGAAACATACATGGTACCAAGACTCACAGAGCCAGCCTAGGGCTGGGATTCCAGCTAAACCCGGAATGGCTTCCTGGTATGGGGTCACTGACCCACTGCTGACTTGTGCAAGCCCAGAAGAATTAGCATTGAAACCGGAAGTCAACCAGAAGCTCCTTGGGGATGTAGATCAGGGCCTGGAGCCTGAGGCTGCACACTTTCCATGTGCCCATCACCATCTCTTCATGCAAGGACACATCCGGTCCTGGAGGGACTTAGCCTCTTTGATTAGCTGTTGTTTCCCTGTGCCAAAAATAGAGCCTGGCACATGACTGGTATCTAATAATTGCACATTGTCTGAATGAGTGGGAGATCTAAAGGAAGAGGGAGAAGGGAAGGGTTTCAGTGAATTGGACCATGGAGCTGAGACAGGACTGCACTCCGGGCAGAGCAACAGATGTGCCAGTGCCCAGGAGCAGGTGGTACGGAGGCCATCTGGAGACAGCAGAAGGGCCCAGTGCAAAGAGAGCAGGGAGATGATGGTGAGAATCGTCTTGATCCTGAGGACGCTAGTTAGGACAGGAGCAGCTGCCAGTTAGATGGAGTGGGTTTGACCTTTCTGACAACTCTGTTCAGCCACAATTCACAGATCACACAACTCTCCCATTTATAGGGTGTGGTCCAATGGCTTTTAGTAGATTCACAGTTGTAAAACATTTCCATTGTCCTGAGAAGAAACCCACGAACATTAGATACTGTCCTCCAGCCTCACATTCCCCCCGTCCTAGGCAAACACCAACTTGTTTGCTGTCTCCACAAATGTGCTGTTTCTGCACATTTCATATAAACAGAGTCACATGTGTCATGGTCTTTTCTGACTGGCCTCTCTCACTGACCCTCACGTTTTCCAGGGACAGCCCTGTAGTCGTGTGTGTCAGGCCTTCATTCCTATTGCTCACTCATTTTACTTCTCACTCATCTCCTTGCCATTTGGTTTTTTAAAATATCCTTTAAGGATTGGGGTGTAGCTCGGTGGTAACGATCATATCTTGAATTCTGGAGGCTTTATACCATGGTAAAAGAGAGAAAAGAAAAAGAGGAATAAAAGGCATAAAGGATCCTCTGGTGGGTACAATTACAACGATGACCAAACCACATGTAGGCAGAGATGTGGAGTACACTTTCCCGTCCCTGGAACGGAAATATCCAACCTCTGAAACACATAGGAGGAAGAATGTGCTTTGGCTTTTGAGAGTTCAGCCTGTGATAAGCCGCTCCCAGGTAGAAGTGTAGGGGAGAGGGCCTGGCGAAAGAAAGCTGCTCATGCCAGGCAGACAGGAAACAGAGAAAGAATAGCAAAGCTGAGGACAAGAATATACCTTCCAGGTCACACCCCAGGGATTCACCTTTTGCAACCAGGCCTCGTCTCCTAAGACGTTCAGCCATGAATTTACCAAGGGACTGATTTACGGACCAGTATAGCATCCCCAGTATCCAGTCACCTTCCAACATCTCTGAACACATGAGATTTTTAGGGTGACATGTTAGACTTAAACTAAAAGACAGAGCAGTCAGAACCTCCTAAATGATTAGTGGGAGTTCATAAAGTGGCAATCATTTACAAAAAAGGTTGATGCCAGTACATATCACAACAATTCAACTTATACATGTTTACAGAAGAGAAATAAAGATTCTGTCCATATCCATTGTTAGAGCTACAAGAAGTCACAGAGATGGGTATGATGGCACATGCCTGTAGTCTCAGGCCTTGGGAGGCTGAGGCAGGAGGATTAGCATGAGTTAAAGGCCAGCCCAGACTACATAATGATATTCTCTCTCTCAATCAATCAATCAGTGGAAGACATAGCATTACCCTGAACAGCCCCAAACGAGAGGTGCCCTGGTTGCTTACCAAGAAAATGGATTAACAAGGAGAAAATTCATAGAATGGAGAGATATGCCATAAAAGTCACCAAAGATGGATGAGGTAGGAAATATGATGAATGAAAGAAGCCAGACATAAAGGAATGTGTATTATATAATTATCCTGAAATCTGTGTGTGACACATGTATTTGCATGTGCGCGTGTGTATGTGTGTGTGTATGAGTGTGAAACTCAGGACCTGTGACATTCATCCACATGAGCAGAAATAGAAGTTGTTGGCACAACGGCTGTTTTAGGTGCAGGCTGGGCTTTTGGAAAGGAGTTCAGGGAAGTTATCAACACTTGGTGATAAAAGTGTTGGCCACATGGGCTGGACGTTTGTCAAAACCCTTTAAAGTCGGGCCGGGGAGTTAGCTCAGTGGTTCCAGCGCCTGTCTTGCAAGCGCAAGGGCCCGGGTTCAATTCCCCGGTAACCACATAACAATACTGGGTGTGGAGACCCACACCCAGCATCAACCAGTACCACATACCACAGTGCCGGGCGTGGTGGCTCATGCCTGTAATCCCAGCACTCGGGAGGCAGAGGCAGGAGGATTGTGATGTGAGTTGGAGGCTGAGCTCAGGGCCAGCCTGAACCACAAAGCGAGACCCTGTCTCAAAAAACCTAAAAAAAAAAAAAAAACCCTTTAAAGTCTACCCTCAAGATCCAGATGTCAGTTCCTCCTGGATAAAGGAGGGAAGTGCCTCCTGTGTTCACTAGGCTCAGGATGGCAGCCAGGACCTAGGGCAGGGGCTGCAGGGTGGAAGGACACGTGGATGGAGGGGTGAGAAGGGCAGCAGGGGCAGCCGGGCTAGCAGGAGCAGGAGGAAGTGGTGATGGCGGCTCACGGGGTCTTTCCTGGCACTGGGGATAATCCCTTGGCCCAGTTCCGCTGTAGCTGTGGGATTCCTGCCCAAGCCGGGACATGTCTCAGCTGCCCACAGCTCGTCACTTGTGCCAGCATCTTGTGACCCTTGTTGACTCAGCACCACGAGGTCAGAGGACAAGCTCAGATTTTCCAGATGTGCTTGCTGCTGGGACAGGGCAGGGCCTGGGAAACCCCTAGAACATGGGAGTCTGGAGGACCTAAGGAGCCTCCAGGCCTGCGGGCACCCACCCAGCTTGCATCTAGCGCTGCCTCTCACCTTACAGAGGAGGCAGGAGGCGGGACAGCGGAGTCGCTCTTAGCCTCCCTTTGCCTACCGGAAGTCTGGACCGCAGCGGTGGGAAGCAGGAGGCCCGGTGACGTCAGGACATCAGTGGGCGGAGCGGAGGCACAGATGCCCAGCCAGCCCTTCTGCGTAGCTCAGAAGTGAGTATGTACCCCGAGGCTGGAAGGAAAGTCCCAGATGTGTCCCTGCTGCGATCGCCTTGCCCATGGACTCTCCTCCTGACTTCCTTACCTTGCGACCCTCGCCAACCCCTGCCTTGACAACACCTCACTCTTTCTCAAAGGCCCCTGTGAGATGTTTGAGGACTTTGTGTCTTCAAAGGGCCAAGATGACCTTGCTTGGGCTCTGGCTTCTTCTCTACTTCTGTAGCTCACTCCAGAGTCTTCCAGAATAAAGGCCAGGTGTCTGTGCTTCTAGCTAAGCCTGGCGACACACACCTGTCATGCTCAGCACACGGAACACTGAGGCAGAAGGATCCCTGGGGTTCATTGGTTACATAAACATATGAGTGCAAAGTTCATCGGTGCTAAATCTGATGCACTTCACCCAGACCACAGTGGAGCATTCCCAGAACTCTAGAAGGTTCCCCGGTCTTCCTTCCAGAGGGCCCTGCCCCCAGGAACCACCATTCTGACCTTTGTCACCGGAGATTAGCTGTTCCCTACCCTTTACTTCCTACAGATGGAGTCACGTGGTCACACACACGAGCTGCTTTTCCTCTCCGCAGTGTCACACCATGAGTGTCAACGGTATGTGTACAGTCTCCACGGCTCGTTCCTCTTTGTGGTCAAATAGTATTCCGTTGTGTCAAGTACCACAGCACGTTTTACTGAGAATGGGCGTTGGGTTGTTTCCCGTTTGGAGCTCTGATGGACATTCACTGAAGTATTTGTGTGGACATAGTGCTCATTTCTCTTGGGTGGATGCCTAGGACCGGAATATCTGGGCCACAGGTGGGCATATATTTAGTTTTACCAGATAATTGCTCCCTGGTTTTCCATAGTGACCGTGCTGAGCTCTACTCCCACTGCAATGCAGGAAAGTTCCAGATACTCCACCTAGCTCAGCTAGAGAGTACGTAGTAGTACCTTGGCGGGGCTTTAATTTGCTTTTCCCCGATGATGAAAGATACAATCTGCCTTTTCACGTGTTTGTGAGTCATGGATATGGGCCCATGTGTGCAGGGCATGTATGAGTGTGTGTGTTTGTGTGTGTGTGTGTAATGCTTACTCAAACCTTGGACACCATTCTCTGGCCTGTGTACCTTTTCATACTGATTTATGAGAGTTCTTTATCTACACTGGATAATGAGCTTTGATTAGTTAGGTGTGACGAATTTTCTTGCTGATTTCATTTTTCAAATGATGTCTTGTTTGCTTGTTTGTTCATTTGTTTGTCTGAGATAGGATTTATGTAGTTCAGGTTGGCCTTGAATTCACTATGTAGCCCAGGCTGGCATCACATTTACTGTGATCCTCCTACCTCAGTATTGGCTTGAGATTATAAGAGTCCCACTATGCCTGGGTCACTGATGTCTTTAGACAAACAGAAGGTGCTAGTGCTATAGTGGAAGTTATCTATATTTTTCTCTTTAATTTTAATGCTTTGTGTATTGAAATGCTTTGTCTTCCATAAGAAATCTTTGAGAAGTGGAGGTTCTGCTCTGGCCAGGGTCGTGCCAGCTTCCCTTCTCTCCCTCTGGTGCTGGAGTTGTTTTTTTACCCAGCCTTTTCCAGGAAACCTCTGTCCATTGATTTACAGCCCCCCATTCCTCTTCTCTCCCACCATCCACGTATCATCTACCCATCCATCCATCTGCCTATCCTTACTTCCATCCACCCACTCATCCATCCATCTGTGGACTCAACCACCCACCCATCCACGCACTCATTCGTCATCCATCCATCCATCTGTCCATCCATCCATGTGTCCACGACTCATGGCCACTGCTGTGAGTTAAGTGATGACAGGAAGTGAGAGTCTGAGATGGAGGGCTGAGGATTTAACTCAGTGGTTCCAGAGTCTGCCTGGCAAGCACAAGGTCCTGAGTTCTATCCTCAGTACCACACACCACAATGCCGGGAGTAATGGCTCACACCTATAATCTCAGCACTTGAGAGGCAGGAGGATTGCTGTGAGTTCAAAGCTCACCTGGGCTACAGTGAGCTCAGGGCCAGCCTGAACTACAAAACCAAGACTGTCTCAAAAAAAAAAAAAAAAAAGAGTGTGAGATAGAGGAGTTATATAAGCTAGAGGAGCTTATAATACAAAGGGGAAAATACAACATACACAAAATCCTCCACAGACTTGTGTCCATCTTTACGTTATTATGAAGTCTGTAGCTTTCTAATGAAAGAACTCTCAGATATTTATTTGTCCCTGTTCTATGACATTCTTTCCAATATTTGTAAGTAGTCTTATTCACACGAGTCTGAGCTACAAGTAGAGAAGATAACTCTGATCTTCCCAATTTTAGATATGTGGCGCATATGCCTGTACCCGGGGTCAGGGCAGGATGGGCAGGCTGGGTCTTCACTGCTGGGCCTAAGGTCACACGGGGTCCCCAGGGGCTTGCAGCAGGGCCTGGCCACCAGTGGAGGGAGAGAGAGTGAGCCTGTATCCCTCCTGAGCAGCCAGCATGTTGACAAATGCCCCTGGATCTGTGTCTTTCACCCTGAGTTCCTCCCAGGACAATGGCTCCAATCCAGTAAAGAGCAGCCTGCCGTGCCCTCAGCCTGACCAGGCCTGGCCACTGTGCTGAGATCTCACTGCCCTGATCCTCCTGGCAGGCCTGGCTGCCATCCTGCCGGGCAACACCTGCCCTCACAGGAACACTGGCCCTTTGTCAGAGGCGGTGGCGCATGGGGACAGCCCTGAGGAGGGGCTGACTGAGCAGGCCAGGATGGCGCCAGGCGGGCCTGGAACCTCAGCAAACAAGGCTCCCTCGGGGCAGCCATGGGGGGCCAAGCAGCTGGGGCTCCAAGCGGCAGTCCAGTGACCACCGAACAGTGCTAGGGCCGGGTGGGCAGGCTGGGCACTAGCAGGTCCCTCCTTCCCCACGCTCCATGAGCGAGCTCGCCCAGAGCTCTCACAGCAGTCTGCAGTTGTAGGCTGGGACCAGCGGGCCTGGGAGGAGCCAGTCTGCTCACTTTGCAGCTTCACGGTGACAAAGTCTCTGGACCTGCATCCAGCCCAGGGGGTGGGTTTTGGGGATGGGGAGTCTGGATCAAATTTCACATGCTCTTGTACCTCCTCTGTGCCCAACCTCTGCCGAACTCCCCCTGCCACTTTTTTCGATCCCATGGCTGCCTTCAGAGAATGTTCCAATAAGAGCAAGGTCAAGTGGTTTCTCCAAGGTCACCCAGGGATCCAAGGGAAACTCGGGGGACCCTATGGCCCAGCGTTTCCACAGTCTGTGCAACAGTGGAGAGAGAAATCAGGGGCAGAACCTCCCTCCACCTCCTGGAGGTAGAGTCCCGCAGATTCTGTGCTGGCTGTCGTGGTGCACACATGTGCACACTTAGGAAGCTGAGGCAGGAGGATTGTCTTGAGTTCAAGGCCAGCCTGAGCTATATAGCAAGACCCTATCTCAAGAACCCAAAAATAAATAAATAAGAAAAGAAAAGTTGACGGGCCAGGGATTTAGCTCAGTGGTTCCAGCGCCTGTCTTGCAAGTGCAAGGACCCAGGTTCGATCCCCAGTAACCACTTACCGTACTGGATGTGGAGACTCACGCCCAGCAGCAACCAGTACCACATACCACAGTGCCAGGCGTGGTGGCTCACGCCTGTAATCCCAGCACTCAGGAGGCAGAGGCAGGAGGATTGCTGGGATGTGAGTTTGAGGCTGAGCTCAGGGCCAGCCTGAACTACTACAAAGTGAGACCCTGTCTCAAAAAAAAAGAAAGAAAGAAAAAGAGAAAAGTTGGATCAGGTTTCGAGGCCCCGAGCAGATCTTTTTCTCCAAGCTCCGGGAAGGAGTCAGCCCCTGCAGGATAGAGAGACTGTCCACGTCTGTGGTCAGAGCCCCAGGCTGGGGAGCCCTTATGGTCATGACAACAGCTCCAGCAAGCCCACATCTAATCCCAACAGAGGGAAAACGAAGTTCCCAGACTTGGGGGGCCCTGGAGCATTGCTGGGGCAGCAGGCAGTGTCCTCAGCCTTCTGCAAAGTCCAGCAGCTTGGGACACTGGAGAAACACCCCCGGGGGAGGGAAATGGGGAAAATGTCAAGTAAACATTTCACCACAGAGCCAGGAGCACTGTTTGGAGAAGGTGAGGGTGAGGCTCCACCAGGAAGCAGCAAAAGGTGGGGTTCAGTGGGAGGGAGTCCTCAGAGGAAATCCTAAGAAGGGTCAAGGTGAGGAGGGGGAGGGGATAGCTGGGGAGGAGGCTGGACGACAAACCCACCGTGAGTGACAGAAGGAAGGGAAGATGGTGGGAAGGAAGGAAGGAAAAAAGGACGAACGGACAGACAGAAGGAGGAACAGAGAGAGGAAGCAAGGCCCAGAAGATGGGGGAAGTGGACC
Source organism: Petromus typicus (assembly GCA_004026965.1). NCBI lineage: Eukaryota > Metazoa > Chordata > Mammalia > Rodentia > Petromuridae > Petromus > Petromus typicus. The sequence goes on along the minus strand of PVIR01035293.1, from coordinate 7,253 downwards.
CAGGTGCTCCTGTTGGTATGTGTCGTATTACAGAAGAATTTCAAAATGAGCTGCACCATGTAAAAAATGGATGTGAGTATTCCCTTGAGAAAAGCCATGATCCAGAAGGAAAAGAACAAAACAAAGTCAATAAAATATAATAAGCATTGCTGGGTTTGATGATGCATGCCTATTATTGCGCCTGACCATGAAAGGAGTGAGGAGGCCGAAACAGGAGGATCGTGGAGTTCCAGACCAGCCTGGGCAAATGCAAGTTTCCAAATTCAGTCCCCAGTAACCATATACCACAGTGCTGGGTGTGGTGGCTCCTGCCTGTCATCCCAGCACTTGGGAGGCAGAGGCAGGAGGATTGCAGTCAGTTCGAGGCTCACCTGGGCTACATAGTGAGCTCAGGCCAGCCTGAACTACAAAGTGAGGCTCTGTCTCAAAAAATAAATAAAATAAAAAGATCATGAAAGTCGGTTGCTCTTAGCGACTATCCCTAAGCAATTGCCAATGACCTGTTCCTGTATAGGCTTTGTCATGTGTTGTATTTTCTTTTTAGTTTTTCTACTTTTCATTTTTTCCACCCAGATCAGCAGCACTAAATTTTCACATTCACTATTATGTGTTTCATCTTTGAATGTTTGCAGTACTGAAGATCTAAACTGCACAGACATTTATAAAGACCTAAGACAGTTTTTGCAAATCTGCTCTGCAAAACTATGTTATCATGACACTGTATGTGTATGTGAAAATGTTAAAACTAGATCAATAAGCGGAGGTTCTGCATTTGAGGAATCAAATTTCTTGAGATCTCAGCTCTTTGTGCAGCTTGTTATCTGGCGGAGAATCAACCATGAAGGTTTTTGATCGATCTCATCAGAAGACTGAAGATGCCTCGGAAGCATTTCAGATAAGCACAGACATTATCAAGCCGGGCAACATCATCACCAACCAGAGGTACATGTGTTGGTACATTTTACTTTCTGGTCTGTTTCTTTTGATGATATGGTTTATTTCCTTAGAACTATGTGCCCTTTTAAATGTGTTTTTACTAGTGTATGTTTGTGATAAGTAATAGTTACATGTGTTTGAGGAATTGGTATATATTCATATATATCTACATATATTACATGTAAACTACGTATACAGTTTCTTGGAATAACTTACAGGCTTGACTATTAAAGGTGGCTCCTTTCAGTTTATTGAATGAAGGCATCACACTAGTCCAAGTGAAAGCAGCCCCGAATAGTTACATTTTATAAGCTCTGAGGTTTTTTTGTTTGTTTGTTTTTGAGACAGGGTCTCACTTTTGTGGTTCAGGCTGGTCCTGAGCTCAGCCTCAAACCCACATCACAGCAATCCTCCTGCCTCTGCCTCCCGAGTGCTGGGATTACAGGCATGAGCCACCACCCCTGGCACTGGGGTATGTGGTATTGATTGCTACTGGATGTGAGTCTCCACACCCAGTATTGTATGTGGTTACCGGGGATCAAACCCGGGTCCTTGCGCTTACAAGACAGACTCCAGAACCACTGAGCTAAATCCCCTGCCCTGAGGTTTTAAAACTTGTGACTAGGACAAAAGGGACATTTTATTCATTGAAAGGAAATTGTCACGTAAGTTTTAGCAAGCCACAAGCTCTTATAACCCCAGCTGATCATTTTAGCCAATCCAGACTCTAACAGGACCTGGCATGGGTTCTTGCACTGATCACCCTGGAGCGGGAAACTTCTCCATGTCCTGGACGCCCCATTACAGTACCGCTGCAGGCAGATTTCTTCTTAAACGCCTTCACCAGTGTCTTCCTATCATAATCATCAGCAATTCCTTAGAAAATGGTCAGGGTCTTCCTGTTGTTTTTTCTGTAGATTTCTTTATGTTTGTTTGTTTGTGTTTGAGGGGGTTGGCCCTGAGGACCAAACTCAGGACCTTGCACTGTGCCACTGGGCTAAATCTCTGGACTTCTGTTGGATTCTTGTGTGGAGAGAATCCTCAGTGCTGTTTCCTTCCTTTGCTCCAACAAAAGGTAAAGAGTGGAGATTATAAAGATCAGATATATCATATGATTCCTTTCCTTGCTGGAAATGACCTAAGGAAGTTGGCTGCTGGAGAAGGGGTGGGAAGCAGCGGTTTCCAGGGGAGACAGCTGAGTCCCTGGCAGTGGCTAAGTGACTGAGCCAATATCCTTTGGCTGTTGTTACTATAGTTAATTGTAAAAATATGTTGACTTATAAAAATATATGTTATTATTGCCTGTATTATTGTATAAAGTGGCCTAAGGATTGCTTTGTCATTTTTAATGTTTCTCAAATGAATTCCCTTTAAAATGTAAATGTCTTTGAAGTAATTTTCTGTAGGCCACGTGTAGTGTTGTACACCTGTAATCCCAGCACACGGGAGGCAAAAGCAAGAGGATTTCCACAAGTTCAAGGCCAATCTGGGCTATTTAGTGCATTCAAGGTCAGTTTAAACTATAGAGTGAGACCTTGTCTCAAAAAACAAAGCAAAAGAATGTTTAAAATTATTTTCTTCAGAGTTACATTTTGATCTTTCTGACCTTTAAACTTTAGAGACATTGATCTTTTGGGATTTCAGCATTTGGGATTGTGTCTTCAAGCTAAAGGTCCAAGCCTGACTGGGTTTGGATAGCTCTTTGGGGAGCCCGTATCCCACGGCAGCCATCAGATGGACCATGTGCCCTGTGTCCTTAGCATCCAGGCCACTCTCTGTCCTTGGCTGGGGCTTAGCTCAGGAGCACGCACTTCAGCGGACAGCAACCTGACTAACTCCTGCAGGTTGAAAGCTAAGCAGTCGGCCCACCGGGCTGCCATGGGGCACGTCACAAAGGGAAGCTCAGCCCACAGTGGAGAGCCACAAAGGGGCACATGGTGCTGCGGGGCACAGGGTAGCAGTGTTGAGCAATACCCCAGCCCTGTCACTGGCATCGTGACAACTTCCAGGATGTCCCTTTCTGCTTCTCAGGCTGATCAGCCTCTTCTGTTTCTCCATTCTGTGAACTTCCTGATCAATTGTTCCCTCTATGTGTTTTTCTTATTGTTTTTCATGCACCGTTTTCTTTTCAAGCTCAGTGAACTGGGGGAGAACAATTTCCCCATCTTCCTCCAAAACTGCCCCACCATCCCAGGGACTCAAGCAGTGCCAAGGTGCCAGGGGTGTGTGCAGCTGCCAAGGTGTCTTGGGCAATGCCTCTAATGTCCTCGTTTCCACCCGACTCTGTCCATTCGCACAGGCTCTATTGTCCTTTCTCTGTCCAACCGTAAGGCCTCAGATGGTCAAGTTTGTGGGTCGGTTCTCTTAGACTCTCCAAAAAACCTATTCTTTGTTCCCTGAGTCACATCATGGCTGTGACATTCTATGTGACATTTCTGAACCTACTGGGAAGTGGAGTCTCTGGGTTGTCCTTCCTCTCAGAACTCTATTAAGAAACTAGCTCAGGCTGGGTGTGGTGGCTCATGCCTGTCATCCCAGCACTCAGGAGGCAGAGGCAGGAGGATTGCTGTGAGTTTGAGGTTTGCCTGGGTTACCTAGTGAGTTCAGAGCCAGCCTGAACTACAAAGCGAGACCCTGACTCAAAAAACTAAAACAAACAAACAAAAGAAACTAGCTCAGTTCTGAGATTCCTCAAGCCTGGAGTTTTTTGATCCCCCCCACCCCCACCCTGGTCTAACTCACTTCCTTTCTCTCTCTTTCCTCCTCCAATCGTGACAGTCCTTGTAGAGTCCGCGACAGAAGCCACGTTGAGCAATCACACACCGTTAACTGCTGTGTCCTGAGGTTTTTTGTTCTGTTGCATTGTGTTTTTTTGTGCTTTGTTTTGAAACCTCTGAGCCAAGTCTGGACACTGTGATGATTACTTCTGAAGCTCACCTGCCCAAAAGCTTGGAGGGGGCAGGGAGAAGTAAGAAAACATAGGCTACTCTGCCCCAGTGGTGCCCATGGCACCTTGGCAATGTAGATGTTTAAGTACATATGTCCCCAGACAGTTCCACATTTTCCTTACCTTTCCTGCCATTTGCCTCTGTGCTTAGAACACCTGGACCACTTGAAAACCCACAACCACACACCAGAGGTCCTCTTCTGGCTTTTAGAGTTCCGTGTTGTATTCAGTTTCCCTGTATGCCAGTGGAGGACTGTGACCTTATAAGGTCACACTCCAAACTTTCTGCTCCCCCAGGCAGCCCCAGTTTCTTAGAAGGACGCCAGACCCAGCACCCAGACCCGACAAACCTTCTCTCCATGTACTGTCTGTATACCAATTCTTCACAGTCATGACGTAATGCGGCTGACAAACAGAAAGCTCTCTTACGTAATTCACCCAGACCTGGACCAGCTGAGCCTGTCAGGTCTACACAGCCCCGCCATGGGCTCTTCCTCGCTGCAGCTTTCCCTCTGGAGGTGCCCTCCGTCTACCCTGCCCCTTCTCCAGCAAATGCGGAAGTTAGAGCTGGGCCCTTCCCCCCTGTCCCTGGGGCTCAGCTTTGGCCAGCTGCCCCCGGGGAGTGGGGAGCGGAGGTCTCTGCTATGATGTGCTGAGCCGCTATCTAGGAATGCAGCTTGGAAGTCCAGTGACTGTTTGAGCCACTGCTCACCTAAAATCAGAGATATTCATCGCATGAATGGAGGCTACTCTCAGTCCGACCTGACTAAAATTCAACAACAGTAGAGAAAGCTCCGGAGGAGCCAGTTTCTGGGATGAGCCTGAGAGAGAAGGCAGAGCCAAACGCTGGCTGCCAGCCACTTACTTAACAGGAGAGAGGGTCCATGCCACCTTGGCCCGCAGACGGCACTTCTGCCAGCTTTGGAGGCTGAGATTCTGAAGTGTCGTCAGGGCACCCACACTTGTCCTACAGGTCCCCAGAGAGATTAGGGAACAGGATTGGTACCTTGACTGATGCATTTATTTTATTTTATTTGGAAGAAAAGGCAAACATTTGTGTTCGGTAGTGGGTGATATTGATTAGACGGTAGATGTATTGACTAGAAGGTAAGCATTATTGATTAGAAAGGGATTTATTCTATCAGAGGAAGGAAAGGTTTCATTTTGTTAGTGAGCAGAGATAAATGGGGTCAAGTCAGTAGATTCGACAGAATTGCACAGGTCAACAGGCCAGGCAGAGAGGGGAGGCTGCAACCCTTCGGGCTGTTTCCGCCCACGGCAGGAGAATTTGGAGCTCTGGCCAGGTCCATCCCATAGCATTTTAGCCCCGGCAAAGGCCACGTCCGTCTCGCCCCAACAAAGGGACCCTTTTGTAAGGACAACAAGGCACTGAGAAAAGCCACTGCAAACCAGTAAATGGCAAATGAAGGCAAGGATGGGCTGACCTGGGCTGGCTTGGGAAGGAACCTCTGGGGTCCTGCTGGCCCCCCCCTTTTCCTGTTGACTCTGGGTGGGAACCGTGTAAATAGTCGAGGTTGTGGGTTTACACGCTGCCCTGCTGGGCTGTTGGAGCCCACAGCTGCAGGGCTGGAGCCAACAGTAGACTCTGGGGCAAAAGGAGCAGTCAGTGAGGAGAGCATGGGCTCCGGAGTGAGCCAGGCCTGCTGGGTCTGTGCCCAGCTCAGCCTCCTGGGACCCATCACGGGGCTGAAGAAGCTCCCTTCTTACAGAGTTCTCGCCGGGACTTGTCAGGACGACAGAACAAGAGAGGATGTCTAACAAGATCCATCTCAGAGCGGCCATGGAGCCCCCCAGCTCCTGCAGAGATGTGTACAGCCAATTCCATGCTCCTCTTTATCCCAAGGTGATTTTGGGCAAATTGCCTGCCCTCTCTGGGCTTCTGCTCCTCTGCTTATAAGACAGGAAAGCAATCTCCCTTCTGCAGGGTCTTCCCGAGGAGGCTGGGGGGGTGACATCTTAGTGCAGAGCCCAGGTGTGGGTAGGGTGGGGCGCTTTGCCCACCAGGTGTCTAATGTTGCATAGCAAGTAAGCCAACTGCCGGTTACTTAAAACAACAAACGTGGATTATCTCACAGAGGCTGCAGGGCGGGCACTGGGCACTGCTCCCTGGCTCAGGGGCCCTAGGGAGGTTGGAGCCCCGATGAGATCTGGAGGGGCTGTCACCTGAGAGATCTGCATCCAGGGTTACTTGTACAGCTGTGGGCGGACCTTGATTCTTCTTCCAGGCTTCTGATTGGCTGTCGGGGTCCTCTTGCCTGGTAGCTAGTGATGCGCATGTGTGCCAGACAGAGAGACCCATAGAGAACACCTAGGGCTGCAGTCTCAGTTTCTTTGTGGCTAACCTTGGAAGGACCCATCCTCCAAATGGGCTCTTCGGAAGCCATGTCGGAGTGCCAGTGGCAGTGGCAAAAGGGGAGCTAGCACCTTCCTTCTTTGGAGCAGAAAGGGCACTGGGATCCTGGCTCTCTGTGTGGCCACGAGCCCCCCCACCCTCATCTCCCTTTCTATCGAACAGGAACACAGCCTCTCCCAGGTGACCTTATGGGCCATGTGTGAGTGACACACTCTACACAGCACCCCCAAATGTCTCATGCTGCTTGGTATGAGAGTGGCATCGCTAGGTCATAAGTGTATCCTTGGGAGAGAATGAGTGAACTCCCGTCCGCCATGCCCCCGTAGTCCAGACATGGTGGCACACACTTGCAACCCCAGCACTCTGGGAGATGGAGGCAGGATAGTTGCAAGTTAGTGATTTAACGAGATAGTGCCTCAAAATAAAAAGTGCTGAGGAAGGAGCTCCATGTCAAGTCCCGGGTTCATTCCCTAGTACTGCAAACAACGCACACACATCCCACAGGACTTGACTCACAGGGCGAATGACATCGAGTCAATGACAGCACATTACCACTCGCTCTGAACCCCCCACCACCCTGAACCCCCCACCACCCTGGGCATGGCAGCGTGGGTTTGTTATTTATCTATGCATTCCTTCCTTCTTTTATTCATTTGCTTGTTCAAATTTGTTCATTCAGTGAGCCCCAACTATGTTCTAGCTGCTCATACACCCATTCCTTACAATATGAAAAATTCTGTATTACTAACTCTTTACCAGTGAGGAAACTGAGGCTCAAAGAAGCAAAAATGAACAAATGGGGGGCCAGGGAGTTAGCTCAGTGGTTCCGGCGCCTGTCTTGCAAGCGCAAGGACCCGGGTTCGATTCCCCGGTAACCACATAACAATACTGGGTGTGGAGACCCACACCCAGCAGCAACCAGTACCACATACCACAGTGCCGGGCGTGGTGGCTCACGCCTGTAATCCCAGCACTCGGGAGGCAGAGGCAGGAGGA
>PVIR01035292.1:0-16580 GCA_004026965.1 Petromus typicus | reverse complement strand
CGCTTTGTGGTTCAGGCTGGCCCTGAGCTCAGCCTCCAACTCACATCACAATCCTCCTGCCTCTGCCTCCCGAGTGCTGGGATTACAGGCGTGAGCCACCACGCCCGGCACTGTGGTATGTGGTACTGGTTGCTGCTGGGGTGAGTCTCCACACCCAGTATTGTTATGTGGTTACCGGGGAATCGAACCCGGGTCCTTGAGCTTGCGAGACAGGCGCTGGAACCACTGAGCTAACTCCCCGGCCCCGAATCTTTAAAAATTTTTAAGAGTAGATGGTAAAGTTCTCAATGCATATACAAAAAATTTAATCATACAAAAATTAGTTTTATATTGTAGAATGTCTACAATGTTTATATTTTAGAAAATACAGAAATGAATATTTTCTTATATTTCTTTGGGAAGAACACTACAAGGGCAAATTACTCATTTTGACTATTTTATTCTTATTATTATGGATTTAAGAGTATTTTTGTATTGGATCATAATCATGTGCTACTTCATTGTGTTGCTTATTCTTACAGCTTTGGTAATTCAGTAAGAGCCCACCCTTTCAGTTACATATTTAATAACACTTCCTTCTAATTTATAGTTTGGCATTTTAAACATTTCTGGCTCTAAAAGAAATTTTTTATACTTTTTCCCCAGCTCTAAAAATATGAATTTTCTCTCATGTACCCTGAGTTTCTCTATCTGTCTATCATCTATCTTTTATCTATCATCATCATCTGTCATCTATCTTTTATCTATCTATCCATCATCTACCTATTATCTATCTTTTATGTATCTATCATCTATGTCTCTATGTATCTATGTTTGTATGCATCATCTATCTATCTAACTGGTACTGCTGACAGAAAGAACCCAGAGCCCACAAATGTTTACAAACACTCAGCAATTGAGCCTCATTCTCCAGGCTTTTCGATTTTATTTTGAAAAAAAGATAATCTCTTTACATCGCTCAGGCTGGTGTTGAACTTGATTTTTTTTTCTGTCTTAGCCTCTAGAATAGCTGCAATTCCAGGTATGAACCACCATACTTGGCTGAATCTGTTTGACTTTTATTGAGAAAATAATGTTGGAATTGACTTACAGGAGTTTGAATGTCCTGTCCTCCAGAGGTGTCAATACTTGTACTCCCTCTTGTCTCATGAGAAAAACGTGTGAATGTACACGTGCTGAGCTACGCACATTGCCTGTAAGTGCCTATATATAATATAACTGCTATCCATATTGAACTAAGCATAAGTTCATGTTAGGTGTCTCAGATTCTACTGCTGCATCACGTTAGCCTCTTGTCTGTCATCCCAGCGGTGAAGAAGATGATTCCTACCAGCTTTAATTCACTGGTGATTTGCTGAATAATTTCCAGAATGTGTACGAGGTGGCATTAGAATTGTCATCTGTTTTCCTGTAAAACACAGATTTGTTGCCATGGTGCAGCGTTTAATGTGTTATATCTTTTGCCTTTATTCTGGCAGGTATGACAAGCTTCCAGGTAGATCAGGGACCCTTGGACTCTTAAATATTTCAGTGTATTTCCATTTAGATTCTTTCACTTTTTTTATGAATTTCTATGATTATTCAGAAGAGCATACTGTCATGCATATCCTTTTGCAACATCATACAGACTAGTTTCATACCTTATAATTGTCCATATATTTAATTTACTGAGTTTATTTTCATTTTTCCTAAAGCCTGGGAAGTCAGATTTGGTTTTACTATTGGCACGGTTTGCCTTTCTCAAAATGTTATATAAATGAAATCATTGAATATGGACACCACGCATAATGATTTCTGCCACTTAAAATGTGCATCTCTGATTATTCCTTGTCTTTATTCTACTGGAAAACATTTAATTTTAATCAAGGAACAATATTCCATTTAATAGATATACCACTGTTATTCACCCATTCACTTGCTAAGTGGTATTTTGGCAGCTTTTGGCTTTTGGATACTCTAAATAAAGCTGCTGTAAATGTGTTCACCCCACAGCTTTTTTGGTACACGTAAGTTTTCAAATTATTATTATTATGCTAAATACATAAAGCATAATTGTTGGGTCATGTAAGATTGTATTTATCTCTACAGGAAACTTTCAAACTCCATTAGCTATGTTTATTTCTGGAATTTCTATTCTGCTCAATTCCAATAACCTACTAGGGGATGTCTTTCAACAATATTGCATTGTCTTCATTATCGGAGCTAATAGTGAATTTTGAAATGAAGTAGTGGTATTTCTCCAACTTTGTTGGTTTTGATTGAAATTATGTTCAGCATAAGGGAAATTTATGAAATTGTGACATTTAAATAATATAGTGTTCAAGTTCAGAAACAATATTTCTCTGTAATGATTAGGTCTCTTATTTTTTTCATTATAGTTGTGTTCAGTATTTAGATCTTATGAATATTTTTATTAGATTTATATCTAAGGATTTTATTTTGATGGTGGTAATCATAACTGAATTTGTTATGTACAAAATTCCAATTTCCATTATGTATATATGTCAAAGTAATTAATTTTGTATAGTAATCTATTACACTTCTGTTTGCTTGTGCTCCCTATGAACTCAAGATGTAATTTTGTGTGTGTGCTTGCCAGTTCTATGAGGTCATCTACTAAGGAAGAGATAATCATGTCATTTGAAAATAAAAATAACATTGTATCTATTTACTAACCTGGGTAGCTTTCATTTCCTTCTATTGCCAAATGCAATAGCTAATACTTAGCAATAAATTTTTGTTTACGAGTAGTGATAAAGGACATCCGTTCCTTATTTCTGCTCTTACAGAGAACATCCAGTTTTGTCATGCTAACTGCAGTTTTGGTGCATATAATTTTTATCAAGTTGTAAATACATCCACTATTTCTACTTGATGAGGTTTTTTAAATGTATAAGTATATATTAATTTTATAACACTTTTTATGTTATTTGATATTACATGGTACTACTTCTTTGACCTGCTGGAATATTACCATATATTCACTAGGGTTCAGATGTTGAGCCCAGTTTGTATGAATAAAATAAAATAAAATTTTGCTACTGTATACATATTTTCAAAAGTTTGGATGTAATTTGCTAATTTTTCTTCAGTCAGTTTTATGGGAGGTATTAGCTGGAGTTTTGCTTCCTCGTTATGTATTTATCTGGCTTTAATATTCAAGCAATGCCAAATTTACAAAATGAGTTTATCTTCTGTCTGCTGTTGTTTTATATAACAAATTGTGAATAATTTGTACCATTTCTTATTGAAATATTGGACACAGCTCATCAATAAATTCATCTTGTCTTGGTATTTCAGTTTTGGAAAATGATGAACTTATGGATATATGTAAAAAATTATATTATTACAATAGTTTAGTGCTCCTCTCATGAGGCTGTGGAGTTCATGCTCTCAAAGGCCTGGTTCCTTTATGGAAATAGTCACTTGTGAATGTAGAGCTATTCACAGGGTTGCTTTATCAAATCTATGATGGCCTTTTTTAAAAATTATCTTTATTGGTACATTATGAATACACATCATAAACGCATTCAACATTAAGAGTTTGTACCAGAATATGAGGTGACTTGATTCTCATTTTTTCCCTTTTACCCCTGCCCTGCATCCCCCACCTCCTATATACACAATCTTTGTTTTCTTTTTACTTTATTATTACCACATTCTGTTTCCCCTCGTTATTTACTCTTACACTCTTTCCTTTTAAATATTTTCTACTTCTCAATATCAACTATATGTACTACAACTCATTTACAACTTCATTTTCTCATACCAGAGAAAATATATAATACTTACATATCTGTGAGTGTTGGGAACCACCCCGTTTGGGAATTGCAAGGTCAAAATTGACCAGGCCTTCCTGCTTGCAGACGGACTTTGGACTTGACTTTTGTCTTGATCTCTGGTAGTAACAGGGACTCAATGGTCCCACATGCTGTGATGCTTCAGGGCAGAGCTGCACCGGATCTCTCCCTTCTCAAGGACTATTGCTGACACCTGCCTTGCCCCGAGGAATCCTCATTTACATAACTTATCTAGGACTATTGTTGGTGTGGCCCTGCCTTTCCGGGTTTTTTTGAATGTAGATAATAAAAGTTGTGGTAGGCTGGGGTCCCGGGTCCTTGCCGCCCAGAGTAGCATGGATCAGACCCAAGCTCAGTTTTGTCTAAGCCTCATTTCGCCATGTGTGGTGAACTCACAGGAGACTAGAACTTAATGCAAAAGTTCTAATTACGTTACCTTCCCCTGATTACTACATGTGACCTGTTTATTTTGCTTATGAGGACGTCCTCAAGGTACATCCATTTGAGTATGAATGACTCAATCTTATCATTTTTAATGGCAGAGTAATACTCCATTCTATAAAAGAAACACATCTTCTTTATCCAGTCTCCAGTTGATAGACATTTGGGTTGTTTCCAAGACTTAGCAATCACAAACTGAGCTGCTATAAACATGGGTTCACATATGTCGTTGTGAAATGAATCTTTTAATGCTTTTGTGTATGTCTAGCAGAGCGATGGCCGAGTTAAATGGGACCTCCAATGCTAGGTTTGAGGGATCTCCACACTGATCTCCACAGAGGTTGTATGAGTCTACCTTCTCACCAACAGTGGAGAAAGGTTCCCTTTTCTCCACAGTCTCGTTAACATTTGCTGCTGGCTAATTCTGACATAGCAGCCATTCTTTGTGGAGTGAGATGGAATCTCAGTATTGTTTTCATCTGCATCTCTTGAATGACCAATGATGTTGAGCGTTTCCTCATACACTTCTTAGCTACTCTTACTTCTTCCTCTGAAAAGTATCTATTCATTTCAGATGCCGATTTTTGAATTGGGTCTTTAAATTTCGGTGGGCTGATTTTTTTTTTTTTAGCTCTTTATATATTCTAGATAGTAGTCCTTTGTCTGAGGAACAGGTGGTAAAGATTTTTTTCCCCACATTGCTGGCTGCCTTCTCACTTTGTTGGTGGTTTCCTTTGCTGTGCAGAAGCTTTTTAAAAGAATAAGGTCCCATTTGTTGATTTCTTATGCCAATTCCTGTGCTACAGAGGTTTTGTTCAAGAAGTCTTTCCCTAAGCCAATGTCTTCAAGAGTTTTACCTAACCTGTTTTGAAGCAGGTTGAGATTGTCTGTTTTAATATTCAGGTCTCTTATCCACTTGATTTTAGCTTGGTACACAGTGAAAGAGCCAAGTCTAGTTTTAGTCTTTGGCAGGTTAAAGCCCAGTTTTTCCAGCCCCATTTGTTAGTCTATCTTTCCTCCACTGAGGATTTTTGGCTCCTTTATCAAAGATGAGTTGGCTCAGTGTATCTGGAGTAGTTTCTGGATGTTCTAATCTACTCCATTGATCCTCGAGTCTGTTACTTTGCCAGTACCATGCAGTTTTATCACGGTGGCTTTATAGTATAGATTCAGGTTCAGGGTTGTAATACCGCCCACCATGTCCCTGTTGCTTAGAGTTGCTTTTGATATTCTAGGTCTTTTGTGGTTACAGATAAAAGATTGGATTTTTTCTTTAGAATATGATGGCCTTCTTAATCATCACACTGACTTATCACCATTAAGGCCCATGCTAATAAAAATGATGAGCTCTCTTTCATTATGTTGATAATTTATAACTCCTACTTTTTTTTTCTTTCTGGTTCAAGTTTGTGTTCATATTTCTAGAGAAACAACTCCAGTAGTTCGCCATTCAGCTATTAAGACATTATGGAGACCACAAGCTCAGTAAATTAATAGCACTTTTTTATTCTTCTTTGAAGGCCTGAGAATGTGAGGAGCTGATGATGAAGGCCAAAGTAGCTTATGTGACAAATTCCAGTTTAAACCACAGACAGGAAGGAAGAAGGAGAAACATTTCTTTTTTGCGTTTTGTTCTATTTAGGTCTGTAACAGATTAAACAATATCACACATATGGAAGAAGAAAATCTAGAGTCCTTTAATTCAAATTGTATTCTTGCTCACTAATATTGCACAAAGATGTCTACAAATACAGATTAATCTGCAAACAAGATGGCCACACAAGTTGGCACAAAGCTAAGCATCACAAATCTGCAGCTATCAATTTAGCACACACACATTTCCTCAAAGTACATTTAATCTTCAAGTACATGTAATGTCTTAATCTTTATTAAATGATATAGTGAAATACTTTGAACTGGGCATCTTGGAAACAAGAAGTTCACTTCTGACATTTTTACAACTAGGAAGACCAAGACCCTAATAGGTCAAGTGTTTGATGAAGTTCACTTTCTTATAGATGATGATTTCCTTCTGTATGCTCCTGAGAAAGAGAAGAAAACATGGTGGTGTCTGCCTGTGAGCCCAGAAATCTTGGAAGCTTGAGGCAAGAAGGCAGCAGGTTCTAGCTTGGCCTGGGAAAATTAGCTACTTAGTGACACTCTGTCTGAAAAATAAATAAATGAATAAAAATGATCAGAGGGTGTAGCTCAGTGTGAAGGGGCATGAGTTTTATTCCAGGTACTGCAAGACAAGAAAATGATCAGAGAAAAGGAGAGGTAGAGGGACAGGTACAAAGGAAAGAGAGGAGGAAGAAGAGGGAGAGGAAGAGAGAGAGGGAGGAGGAAAGGAAAGGGGAGAGAAGGATGAACAAAGGAGAGGTAGGGGAGGAGGAGGGGCCAGGGGACAGAGGGAGTGTGAAATGCTGAGAAAGAGAGAGTGAGTTTCCTTTTATGAGGATTATAATCTCAATCGTTGATGTTTTCCTCTCACGAGCTAACTAACTCCATCCTCTAATATCATCAGCTTTGGAAGAATAATATAAACATACAGATTCAGGGGATTTATAGATATTCAGATTTTATAAGCAGTAACAAAATTAAAATTAACTCTAATTTCAGTGAACTGATGAAAAAGGTATCATGTTTGAGTGATATTTTACTCTCCTCCTTGGTATGCCATAGGTAAAAATTAGGTTATAAAATTTAAAATACTTAAGTATTTTGATACAAAGTCAATTAATCTTATATGGTAAATGAAGAAGAAAAAATAATTGCTAAAGAATTCTAGCTTTTGGAGTCTTTTTTCCATTTTATATCTTCATGTTCATGGAATTTAATTGGATTAATTTGGGGTGCGGTATTACACAGGGGTTTAAATCCATGCTTTGCATGTGAATATCCAGGTATTTCAGTACAATTTTGTGGAGAGTTGTCCATTGATATGTGACTTTATTTTTGCACTCCTTTAATTCCTTTTTGTTAGTGTATTTATAAAATACATGAAGATAACATTCACATTGGGAGTTTGTACAAGCAGCTAACACATCTTCATTCTTTTTGGATTGCCCTACACTGCACGTCCACAGTTATCACTATGTTTCATTATCCTAAACTGAGGTGCATCTTGAAGTAATATTGTTTTGAATTTGTATTTTCCTAATTATTATATATTTATTGGTCATTTGTATATCTTTTTATATATGCATATGTATATCTGCTACATTTTAAATCATGTTATTTGCGTTTTCAATTTTTCTTTTTAATATTTTTAATCAACTAAGCACAGTTATTGAAAATACTATACTTTCCTGCACTCTTCCATGCATATATGAGCTTCTTTCCAGATTCCTGGTTCTCTCCCATTGACATGTATGCCTATGTTTATTCTAGAACCATATCATCTTGATTATTATGGTAAAGTTTGAAACCAGAATCTTTTTTGTTAAATGAGTTATTTTCAAAGATTTATTGATTATTCTCCTCCAATAAATTTGAGATTAGCATTATATATGTATATAACAAAGGAACTGAACTTCAGATATGTATTGTTTCATCCTTTACTTCTCTCTGACTTTTAACAGTGATACCTTTATTGCTTTTAATAAAGTCTCAATGCTGCACAATATAATACTGACTTCTTCCTGTAGTGTTGGTAGATTTGTACTTCTTACTTCTTATTTTCAATTATCCTACTACAGTAACTGTCTAGAGAAGTTTTTCCCACTATTATGTGCTTTACAGTTAAAATAAAACTCCTAAAGGTGAGGGAAATCATTCCCTTTCAGTTCTCTGATTTACTTTTACAGTGATTTCATTCACCAAAATTTGTTTTCATTTAGGGGCACCAAAAATGAATAGAAAAATTATAGCTGTCAGACATATGGATAGACATTAAAGTGTACAGTGAATATTTTATAAGTATTTATTATAGCAAATACAACATAGTCATGCATCCTTCTTAACATACTGTCCCTCACTTTGAACCACTTAGTGCATCATCATACCTGCCACTTTCCAAAGCAGTTTTGGACATCGGCTTTCATGAGTATGATTTTGAGAAATCATAGCTTGCTGCTGTCCACTGCCATTCAATTGAAAAACAGCTTTACAAAAGCATGACGGTATTCCTTCATTCACCTCACTCTCAGAGTCTGACACCATATGATCTGGGACTCTTCCTTAAAATAAATAAAAAACTGTGATGGTAATAAAAAAGGAAAGAAAGCTTATGCATATAGGGGGTGAGGGTTTTAGGTTGGGTAGGGGAATGGGAATGGGAAAAAATAAGAATCAAATCATGCCATATACTGGTACAAATTGTCAATGTTGAGTGTGATATATATATGGTACCTATTTCACAATTAAAAAAAAACACAACAATACAAAAGGTAAATGTTTTGAATCAATTCAAGTTATTGAATTGGACACAGAAGAACTAATAACATGCACAAAGGAGTATTTACAGAACTTGTTCAGAAAATGGCAAGAACAGGAGGATAATATATATATTATATATCTTGTGTGTATATATATATGAGAAGGGAAATATTTAGAATGGGACAAATAGCCAAATGTCTTTTTTGCATAATAAATTGTTATAATTTAACATTCAATGTATTTCTTGCTCATATTGCGTACATAACCTAAGCTCTTATTTAAAAATAAATAGAGAATGTGTTTCTAAAATAGTGATCCTTTAGTCTGCACTAGCCAATCTAGCAGATTAATGGTAAATTAGATAACCCATATTTTAGTTTTTTATTTTTAAATTTTGTTTATTTGTTTTGATGCTCTGGAAGGCAAATACAATGGATTTCTCTTATTCTCAAGATTCCATTCCTCAGGAAGTTAAACTGCATACTTAATGATTTGAGAAGTAATTTCATTGTTTAAAGTACCTGTTTATGAATCATTTTGTGAAAACAATGGTACTTGCGAGTTTTCATGCATTTGAACATACAGCAAATTAATTGAAAGTAATTGAAACTCTAGGTAATCCTTGGAAAAATATTACAAATATGAATGATTGATTTAGGCTTTGTAACTCTAATATTTTTGTATTTAGACTTTCTCAAACTAGTAAGGTCAACATATAAGCCACATTGTTCTTCTCAATGTTATTAGTATCTAATGTGATAAATTATTGACATCGGTGAAATAATTACTAAGTCATTATAAAATAATTTTCACAACATATCTTACTTAAATTTTTTCTTTTTCGGGGCCAGGAATTTAGCTCAGTGGTTCTGGTGCCTGCCTTGCAAGTTCAAGGGCATGGTTTGTTTGATCCAAGTAACCACATACAACAGTTCTGGGCATGATGACTCACATCCACCAGCGATCAGAACCACAACCAACATTGCCAGGTGTGGTGGCTCACACCTGATTTCCCAGCACTTGGGAGGTAGAGCAGGAGGATTGCTATGAGTTCAAGGCTGAGTTCAGGACTAGCATGAACTACAAAGTGAGACACTGTCTCAAAAAAAAAATTATCTGATTTTCAGGTTTTGTGGATGTTTATGGTGTGTAACATGAATTTTGTTAACATGTGTAACATGAATTTTGATGTATATCTATATGGTGAAATGATTATTCAAACAAAAGGATACTGACATTTAAAATGATAATTGTGGTACTTGAATTAACATCTAATGATCTTTATTTCCAATATTCCTTGTTCTTTATATTTCATTCAGTCTTTTCTTGAATTATTTTTATGACTTCCCTTTTCAATTGATAAGTTTCCATAATTAATATTTCCCTTCCCATAAAAGTTATACTTTTTCTAAACCTTCATTTAGGGTTTTCCCTAGAAAAAAACTGCCACATATTCACAATATATTCAGGTTAACTTTCAAATAACAGTACACTTTTTCAGAAACAACACAAGTATTTTATAATGAAGTATTTCATATCCCTTCATGTTGTTCTTTATATAATTATCTTTCATTTAATTTATACATTAATTATACTTGGTAAATAATTTTTTATGGTTTAGATAAAAAATTGTTCCCCAAGTTTTGTTATTTCAGACGCAGAGTTTATAAAAGTTAATTGGATTACAGGGCATTACACTAGACTTGCTATTATGAACTAGAGTTGTTTACAAGGGGCCACTGTGGATGACCTGGAAAGATATATTTCTCTGCAGGCAACTCCATCTCTCTCTGTTTCTTGCAACTATGTGTGAAAAACTATGGTTTTAAACTGGGTTTTTTTGTTGGTGTACCTGAGAAAAAACTCAAGATCTTGCACTTGCATGACAGGCGCTGGAATGACTGAGCTAAATCCCTGGCCCTACACACACTATGTATGCAGCTTTCTTCTGCCCAGGACCTTCTACCATGCCAATCTGTTTCCAAGCCAGCCAAGAATGGTACATAATCCTGAGACAAGACAAACACCTCCTCATTAAGTGCTGAGTGTCAGATATTTGTTTTGGTGGTGAACAAGTAGCTAAGACAAATCTGGGTACCAGAATAAAAAAGATGTTGCTCTGACTCTTACCTGACCAGGTGGTTTTGAAGACACTGGAATTTCTTCACAAAATTAATTTGGAAACATTCAGAGGTACCAGTTCATGAAGTCCTAGAATGTTTTAAATTCAGCTTAATGGAAGTCCCTGATCAGTGTCCAGTAGAAAGAATGCTTGTAGAAATGCAGATGTATCACTGGGGATGAAATATTACATTGGCAGGATGGAGAAAGAGCCAAGACAGAATCTTATAGATTCTGTAAATTGAATAAATTATTAGAGTGAGAATCTACCCACCAAGGCACTCAGTTGACCACAGTGAAATACTACATATGAAAAATTAGAGAGCTAGAACATATTTAAAGGGAAAAGGGTAGGGATAGTTAAATAAGGGAAAGAAAAAATGTGAAGGTAAAAAAGGAAACAAAGCTTATGGATATAGGGGCAGAGTGTTGTAGTGTGGACAGTGAAATGGGAAAAAATGAGAATTAAGTCATGTCATACTAGGACAAATTCTCAATATTGAATGTGATCATGATGTGCATATAGAATATAATAGTAAAGAACTGAATTTAAAAAAGGAAATTAGAGAGCTACTCAGAAGAATTGTCAGTCTGCAGACAGAGGGCTCTGCTTGAGTATTCTCACAATTATAAATACATGTAAATTATGTGAAAAGCTCTTGAGGAAAAATACACCAAGTAGTGAGAGGTAAAAGCATGCTGTACTCACACAGAATGGGGAACACTGCTACTTCTTGCTAGTGATACCAAAAAACAAACAAACAAACAAACAAAAACCCCAGAATGAACAAGTCACTGGATAAAGTATACAGCAGTGTCATATCTCTTCAAAAGAGGTAAATGAGCCTAAATTGAGCAAGTGTGTGCTCGTCCTAACAAACCTTAATAAAAATATAACTAACAGAGCTATCCATTTTGCAAATAATTTTACTATGTACTAGAACAGAGCTCAAGAATATTTATTAAAATGCAAAAGTATTCAGCCTTCAACAGCACAAACATTACATTCTTTTCACCTAATTTAAAGTGACAGGTTTTACAAAGATGCAAAAATCTATGGTCCATCATTCAAAATGACCCAAAATGCCATAAATGTTAAAAATAGCATAAAAATGCTTAGAAAGCAATTTAAATGCATTTACAAGTAAAGAGAGCTACTATAAAATATATTCAGTTTGTTAAGATAGTTAAGTAGACACAAGGAGCATATAAATTTCAAAAGACACAAATGGAAATTTGAAATATGAAGAATGCAATATATATATTGGCCTGGTGGTAGATTAAAATTGTAGGAAAATAATTCTACATTAAAACATTAATAAAATATTCCAAAAAGAGATAGAGGGAATTAAAAACAGTAAAACAAGTCTTACTGAACTATAGAACAAAACCATATTACAGTCTCATAAGTGTGCAATGAGTATATTCAAATCAAAGGAGATGGAAAATATGAAGGATATTTGAAGAAACTGAAACTGAAAAGTTTTACATTTGAAGAAAACTACACACTTACATAAATGAGTTCAGTTACAACAAGGCACTATCAAAGTGAAAATGAAATTCTCATGACAGTAAACTGTGCTATAGTTTATGATAGCTGAATCTTGGCAACAGCCCAAAATCCCATCAACTGATAACATCAACAACCTGAATATTATTCAGCCCTAACAAATGATAAACTTGAGACATTAGGAATTAAACGGATGCACCTTGAGGACATACTCATAAATGAAAGTAGGATGTACATGTGTAAATTGCAAATCATTTCTTTACTCTGATAAACTGAAAGTTTAGATGGGGACCAAAATGTATATGCAAAATATGAAGAATATTTTCAAAAGGGAAAGAGAACTACAGAGAGGTTGCAGGGCAAAGGAAAAAAAGGAATGGAAAAATTGAAAGTAAAAAGGAAAAATTTAAATGAAGTTTATGTTTATGTGAGGATGGGCAGAGGAATGGGAATAATAAGTAAAAAGGTCTATCATGTGCAGGTACATATTTTCAAGGATAAATGTGATAATAAACTCTACATGAAAAGTATCAATAAACTCAATAAAAATTTTTAAAAAAATAAACTCTACTAGGTTCCCAGTGCTACTACAATAGTATACCACATTCTTCATTCTTCATGAAAACAACAAACAAAGCAAAAACTTCTGCAATAGTTCTGGAGGCCAGATGTCTGAAATCAAAGTGATTATTTCTAGCTTTTGATTGGTCCTTGAAATCCTTCTCATTCATTGACTTATAGCTACAATATTCCAGTCTCTCCATCTACCATTATATTGGTTTCTCCTGGTCATATCAGGTCTCTTATTTAGGTTCCACCCTAATCTCATATAAATACTTTTCATTCATTACATCTTTACAAAGCTCATTTTTTAAAAAAATTTTTTATTTTTTTTAGGTTTTTTGAGACAGGGTCTCGCTTTTGTGGTTCAGCCTGGCCCTGAGCTCAGCCTCAAACTCACATCACAATCCTCCTGCCTCTGCCTCCCGAGTGCTGGGATTACAGGCATGAGCCACCACGCCTGGCACTATGGTATGTGGTACTGGTTGCTGCTGGGTGTGGATCTCCACACCCAGTATTGTTATGTGGTTACCGGGGAATCGAACCCGGGCCCTTGCGCTTGCAAGACAGGCGACGGAACCACTGAGCTAACTCCCCGGCCCTACAAAGCTCATTTTCAAATGACATTGCATTCTAGGTTTCTAGGTTACCATGATCGCTTGTCAGACACTATTCAACACAGTCTTCCAATCATTACATAATAACTACAAAGACTTAAAAACTATTGTAACAAAAGCACATTTTGAGGTTAGAAAGCAAAGGTGACCTCACTTTCTTGAAACTATGCAACCAACCTTAAGGTTCCCTTAAGAGGAAGGTGAGGGCAATAGGCACTTTTTCTCTTTTCTCATTTGCCCATAGGGGTCTTGGCAAGAGGTATGGCAAAAATCACAAGATTACAAAATGTAGTAAAGAAACAGGGATGGTAATGCATAACAGTCAATCACAAAGAGGGATGTAGTTATTTTGTGTCACCAGTCAATGGTATCCTCCGGCTTGTGTAGTTCATAGACTAGTCAGACTCTAAAGCAGGACTGTCATCTTTCAATAGTGTCTCTGAGGTCCCAGCTGGATTTTTTTTTTTTTTTTGATTGTTAGCTTACACAGCATTAAAAGGTTGAGATGCATTCTTAGTCCTAAGATGTAAGCTTCACTGTGGTAAATCCACAGCACTGTCTTGGCCACCTTAACTGCAGTAAGAATGGATAAAATAACAGTGCATGGATCCCTCCAAAGGACTATAGGTGTTGGACATTCCATTCTTTTTTTTTCACAAACATATCCTGTGTTAAAGGAGTGAGTATGTGTAGTCAAACTTATGGGCAATCATTCCTTAATTCTTTGGTGTAAAATGACAGTGGTGGAGGCTAACACCCACATCCATTGCCTTAGCTTGAGATTATCAAGCTCTCTTAAGTTCACTCTTATGCTTTTTATAAGAAGGAGGCTCTTGTAGAGAATTTCATAGCAGGAAATTCTCATTTGTTCAGAGGGACTTTTCCTAATCCTCACCAGAGCTGCTGTTGAGTTGATCTTAGTACAGGTGAGTTTCCAGCGAGTTTGCTCAGCTATAGCTTTAGAGTCAAGTTAACTTGTTTGCTTTCCCAGAACTATGGGGATGGTATGCCATATGAAATGTCCAAATAATCTTGAGTCCTTTGGCTACCAGTTGCACTACTTCTGTGACAAATGTTGAATCATTTTTCTGGTCCTATGATATGGGGGGATTCCAAAATTGGGAATAATCTCTCTCAAAAGGAGTCAAGCCATGTCACATGCCTTTATTGGTGGGAAAGGCTTCTAGCTGTGCTAAAAAGGTGCATATAAAGATGAAAAATACTTGTAGCTATTGACTAAGGAAGTTCAACAAAGTCCATGACTACATTCTCAAATGAGGCCCACCCCTGACATTCTGCACCCTAGGCATGATCTTAGGCCATTGATGTACATCGTGGTGAGTTCATATTTCATATTGATTGCACACTGCTTGGGCTAAGGTAAAGAACGATGGGACATATAAATGGCTTTAAAAACCATCAGGCCCATATGGGTGTCCTAATGAATGTTTTTGATAAAACTTGGAGCTAGTTCCTCAAGGATTGCAGCCCTGTCATCTTCAAATTTTCATCGTCCACTTAGGATGTTGCTTCCATTCTCCTTAAACAAAGCACTCCCATGTTTGAGTAATTAGGATCCTATTCTGCTGGAGGACTAGGGAACAATATAGCAGCCATGAATATTGATTCTGTTTTTTCCCTAAGGCCATGAGCTTTGATTTATAGTCTGCTTTATGATTTTCTGGAGTATCTGCAGTGTCTCCTTTATGGTGTCCCCATCAAAGCATGACCGCCACACTAAATAGGTTCATATGAGCATCTTGGAGTTCAAGGACTTCTCTATTATATTTTATCTATTTTCCTCCTGTTTACTGGACCCTTTTCTTTATATAATGTTCCATGCATGTGAAGCGTGTCAAAGGCATAGTTGTAATCTGTATTTATATTTACATGTATACTTGCCACGGGTTGGAGCTCTACTGTTTATGCGGAGATCCTTTTGGCAGATATTTTGACTCAGTGATGGAATTCAGAGCTATCACAGAATGCCCTGCAAGGTTTTCTCCCTGTCACAAAATTGATAGTGTCACTAAAAGACTCAGAATTGGGATTCTTGAGAGAATGGTCCCTCATATCTGGTCAGTTGGAGAACATGTCATCTATAACTTCAATGCAGACATGGTCTGGCTGATTTGACCCAAAATGCAGTAGAATTACAAGGTTCTGAGTAGGTATTAATTCTAAGAGGATTTGTACTTAACATTCCCTGATGTCTAACTATTCAGGTTACCCAGTATTGTCCTTTATATTCTATTAATGTCAATATTATGTGTGGTACTCAGTCAGCTGATAATCTGTGGTCAGTTTATCAGCCTCTGCTACCAAGAGGGCCATAGATGCAAGTATTTGCAAACATGCAATCAACCCAAAAAAGAATCAAGTTGTTTGGGGAGTTATGCCACTGCCTCATGGATGACCCAAAATGTCTAGGTTAAATCATTCACTGATATGTCAGTATGTTTTTGGCCATAAAAGAAGAAAAGCTTTGCTTCAGCAGGCCTGTTGCTTTGTTAAAGGACTGTTTGATCTCTTCAAAGGCCTTTTATTGTTCTTGTAACCCTGGAGAATTTTTTGTTCCCGTTATGTTGTGGCTTCCTAATGTAGTTTTGCTGAGATCAAGAAGTTAGGTATTCAAATTCTACAAAATCCTGTAACTCCAAGGAACACTGAGAGCTGGCTTTGTGTTGTCAGTACAGGGTTTCAGCAAACTGCCTATTTCCTCTAAGATCTAATTTGACACTGTCCCTACAACAAATATAAACTGAGATATTTGACCCTATTATGAAAAATCTGTACTTTTCTCCTGGAGACCTTGTAGTCAGTTCCTCACAAGAGATTAAGAAGCTACTGAGTTCCTTCCATGCTAATCCACTGGAAAGGCTCTCAGATCAGTAAACAGCACCATCTGAGGGTGGTTGGGGAAGTTTTGAACCCTAGTTAATTAATTTTTCTTCATTTTTTCAGATTTTCTCACAGAGAGCAAAGATTGACTCACTTGGTGGGGCCAGGTGGATGCAGAAGGCATCTTTGATGTCCAGACATGCAAAGAAGGCAGATTCAGTGGAGATGTGACCTAGGAGAATTTAAGGATTTGAGACAATCAGGTGCAGGATGACAGGCCTGCTTTACTGCTCTAAGAACCTAAACTTGACA
>PVIR01035291.1:0-16595 GCA_004026965.1 Petromus typicus | reverse complement strand
ACACTAAGTTGCATCACCCAGACTATACCTGTTGGTCCCATGCCTGCGATACCTATTCGATCCGGATTGTGAAAAATGAGCTAGATGTGAGGTTTCGAGCAACCTGTAAATCTGAACAAGTAAAGTAGTTCAGCAGGACTCACTAAAAATGACTGAGGGAAAAGACCTCTGCAGTCGCCACCCTCCCTAAGAATCAGCGCAGCCTGTATACTCGCCCCACCGCGGGGAGGCAGCAGGACCCCCGGTCTCTAATGAGGTCACACCACAGCCTTCCTGTGCACTCTGAGTCTCAGGTACAGCCCCACACCAAATCCACAGTAAGCACCGGTGGAAGTTCTCCACAAAATCACAGTGGAAGAGTGGGGTGTATATTGCATCATGTGACATCACATGGCCTTGCTTCGTGTGGGGCATGGGGCAAAGCAGAAACTCTAAAAAGGAATTAACTTACAGTGGAGTTTGCATGTATAATTCGCCAGTAATCTGACCTGAAAACCACATAAAGTAAAGGAGATAGAATGGAGCATTCCAGGTAACCTGGTGACCATGGCCAGCCTGTCTGTACAGCAGACTGCTCTTCTTTTTGTCCTATGGGAATCCTATACTATACGTACTCATTATGCTCTGATTCAACATATAACATGTTTGCGTAGAAATACGTTTTGCCACAAGGCTCCAAGTTCGATCTTTCGTACTACCAAAAAAAATGTGCTTTGCCATACTTGAGAACATTGGTGTAGTGAATGTTAATTATCTGATCAGTGTTGCAGTATGAACTATCTTTAAATAACCAGTAGACACATGTATGCTGTACCAGGAAATCAATTTCAAATACAAAAAACTGTGCAGAAGTATCTCCTTCTTGTCAGGATTCATCACTGTTAAATTCGGCTACAATATTATTATTGGTTGAAAGATTCTGACTGGATACAAATGAAGTACTTTTTAATATATGACAAGTACATTAATATTTTTTAAAGATGAGTAAAGAATTCCTAACTGATCATATGTAACTCATCAATATTTTGAATTGGACCGTTTTCCTAAGTACACCTGACACTTTTCTTTTTTAGTATATTTTTCTGTACAAGACTCAGCCAAGACAGATTTATGAGCTTTTAAAAATAATGATGGAAGACAAAGTCAGAGGAAACATTGTAGTATCTGCTCTGCTCTGAGTCTTAAACTGCGAACTCTCCAGTTCTTGAAGGCTTTGAAATGCTGATTCCAGTCTTCTTGTGGGTTCTTAAACACCTTCTCAAATGACCCATTTTAATAACCCGAAAGCTATTATATAACGAGCAGCCATAATTTAGTCCAGGGCTCTAGGGGGACCCTCACAGTTCAGCAATGAATAGTTAATGCAGTATAATGTTTAGCAGGTTATTAGTTTTCACTATACAAATGCTGATCAGGGAACGCTTTTATAAGGTGTTTAAAAGAAAATGTAATTAACTGGTTGCGTGCTTCTGTTGCAGCTCAAATTGAAATTATTCCATGCAAGATCTGTGGAGACAAATCATCGGGAATCCATTATGGTGTCATTACATGCGAAGGCTGCAAGGTAAGCCTTTTCAGTTGTTGTTGTTTCTGTTCGTGTTACAATGTAGCTCTGTGGTTTCTGTTTTTTACTACGTTTTAAATTTTCAGCTCCTTGGAATTTTGAGTGGTGAGGACCACGTGGAATATTGGGCATTAAGTTATTAATCACTAACCAGTCCAATTGTTTAAGCAGAGGATAACCAAAAATGGCATGTTTTTGGCTAACTTTTATAATACAACAGGAAATATAAAAACTAAAGTTTTATCAGATTTATTTAGTGTAAGAACTCACTGGTTAAAATACCACCTGCCCAAGAGATGCCAGGGAGAGTCAGCAGGTAAACAAACCCACGGCCTGGGTGTTGCTGGGGGTGAACAGGTTAGTGCTTAAAGAAGTTACATGCCTCACTCCTTCCCCGGAGAGGATCTGGAGACTGAGGACTGGGATTTGAGTTTTGTTTATGATTGCCTCTTTCAGTCCTAGAACTGATGGACAGGATAAGCTGTCTGGTAATCTTCTGTCAGATCTAGACTTCTCTACTCCCCTGGTACAAAGTTCATAAAAGGTATTTCCAGTAAGTAGAGTCTTACTGTTCACTGGAGGTGGTAGTACTAGCAGTCAGTTACGGGAAGGCTTCCGGGAAGATGTGGCGCCCCTGCTGGCCTCACTGTGTTGGGCGTGTCTGGACCCTCTCATGACCCAGTTTCTCCATCTAGGAAGTGGGTATGACTCCCATCTTCCTACCTTTAAAGTCTGTTCCAAGAACAGCCTGAGAAACTGTAACTCAGGTGGGAATGGAAAATAAAGATGTTTACTCTAAGAATTCAGGACCACTCCCACGCCCCAGATTGCCCGGCATTTAAATTTCAATTTATTAAGATTTAAATCCTCTTGCCTATATTGGAAGGGCCTTGAGACAGCTTACAGGATAAAACGGCACAAAATAAATAGGAGAGAAACTATTTAAATATGCAGGAGGCCTCTGAGACAGCCGATTGCTACAATCAGGCCTGAATTAGCCCTCAGGCTTTTTGCGATTGAGACAAAAAATAAAATCCACGAATTTAGGTTTTGCTTTCCGAGAGTCAAACTGGAAAGTACAGTGTCATAAAATACCACATCAGCTACAGACACAAATAATTTCTGAGACTTTGGGGGAAACAGCCTAATACTGTCTTTAATTCTTCATTTCACGGGGAACCCTGTGTAGCTATACCCCAGCTTAGTGAAGCTGGAGATTTCCACACCCCACCACACATGCTTAATCCATTCTTGAAAAATTACCTGCCCTTTCGGAGCAGGGCACTTGGTATGGAGATTTTAAATTATGTTTCTCTGGGACAACCCTCAATGCTTCTGGTTCTGGATTACCAAAAGTAAATATGTCACACCTTTGCTTCCTCCGTCTGCTCCCCTCAAATTACTGAAGGGGTGAGAGGGTGACCTGGCCATGGCAGCTGTCACCCCACTGATTTTCAGAGTTAAGCTGGTGGTCCTTTGCCCACGGTCTTGCTCTGTCGCTGGTACAGTGACTGCTCCGAGTCCTGTATGGCAAACTGCAGTATCTAGGAAGGACGTCTAGGGGAGGGGACATCGCCATACGGAATATTCTGGCAAGTTGCAAGAATAATTAAGAACGTGCTATCTAGTAAAAGGTGAACTGAGCACCATTGTGTTTACGTATGTGAAAAGCACACGTTCTTTGCCCCTGATATTTACTTATAGAAAGAAAAATGGTGAGAAAACAAAAGACAGCTGCCGTTCCCTAGTTATCCTTTTTCCGGATCCCCTTCCAGGTCCTGTCGCCGCGCAGGCTCGATGCCAAAGTGGTTTTCATTTATTTATGGCCTGTCCTTCTGCTCTGCTGACTTCATCCAAGGGAAGTCACTGAATGAATGATTTTATTAACAGATTGGGACTGCATCCAATATGGGACGTATTTAATGGGACATGCTTCTTTGGGATGCATATAGTATTTGTTTTGCATTCTAGTTTCACTCTGCTATAACATAGTTTATTCCTAGTTACAGTGACGTCAAGAGACTCAGCGTAGATACTATTTATCGTGTTCTCAGGTGAAGTTGGTTATAGCATGATGAATTATAACTATGTCTGTGCTACTGTAAGGAGACATTAGGAAATTACTCATTAGATACATCAAACAGATATCTAATGAGAGAAAAAAATGACTGTCATTTCCTGAAGAAATCATTTTTATGAGTATTTTAAACTTCATTTTAAAGTCAATAGTTTGAAACCATAAGAAGCTAGAAAACCTGTTTCCCCCACGTGCCAGGGAGGCGGTGCGTGGGAGCAGCCCGGGTGGTGGCATCTTGGCCACTCTTCCTTCTGTTTGCTGCTCCGCAGCCCCCTTTGCTGCCAGGACAACGACAGCCTGGGCACCCATTGGTCCCCTGTGTGTCAAGCAGGACAGTAATTGTCATTCCAGAGTTACCATGTGTAGAAAGTACCAGGTGTATTGCAAGCACTGACTGAGAACCAGGCCAAACTCCTTAGAGTCTCAGTGGCCGTGCTTGTGGTAGTCCAACACTACGGCAGTCACCAGAAACTTCTTCTATAGAACCTGCCTGTAATCAGTAAATCCAACATGGTGGCTCACCCCTTAACGACAGCTGCTTAGCAGGCTGAGGCCAGCCTAGGCAACTTTGACCATGTCTCAGAATAACAAATAAGGGCTGGGAAAGTAGCTTGCTGCTGCCTGGGTTCTACCCCCATTACTGGAAAAAGGAAAAGAAAAAAAAATGATCATGGGACAGTAGGTGAGTGGAGACGCGGCCCGTGCAGGAAAAGGAAGCACGCCAGAAATAACCAGAGTGTGGCTCGTCTCGTCGGCGGTAATATGGCCCTGCAGTGTGTCCGGGGAGAGCCCAGAGTAGAAGAGGCGCAGCACTGGGGAAGTCTTGGGGACATTTATTGTATTTAGGGAACATGAAGAACCCAGTCTGGTGGGAGCAAAGGGCTACTTTCTGGGCATCATGGGTAACAAGTGTGATTACTCTCCAAGTTGTGAGTTGTGAGGTTCCACAGTGCAAGGCTTTCCTTAGGAATGTGTCGGCAAAATGGAAGAGCGGACTGGGAACATTCAGAAGAGCCCAGGTCAGAATGCAGGCCTGCAAGGGTTTCTCGTTCCATCAAAAGCCTGGGAGGGACCAGGGCCAGGGCAGCATGGACTCGTCCAGAAGAGAAGACCCTGGACTCTACTCCTGGCTGCGGAGGAAGGGGTGGCCTTCAAAGGGAACAGAAATAGAAATGCGAGCTGTGTAAAGACCCCGACTTTAGTTAAGGTGTCTGTCTTGCCATTCAGTCTCCGTTCCTGCCCTCAGTGAGACACAGTGGGGACTACAGTGATAATCCTCATACACTTTTTATCTGTGTTCCTTTAGACTCTGAACGTTTTTCATGATAATGTACAATGCAGTGTGGTGATCAGTGAATTGGTTTCTGATTACGTTGAAGACCCTTAGCTCTTGATAAGTCAAGAAAGAGCAGCATTCGTTTGTCAAAGATTCAGTCGTCAATTAACACATCTAACACTCTAGTGCTCTGAAAAGCTTCCTCTTTGTGGCAGTACAGGGTAAAACATTTCCTTGTATTAATATTCTCTTCCAATAACAATAGAAAGCCTTTTCAAGGACACCTAGTGTATATAATTGATACTTTTATTTTTCACGCAAAGAAATAGGCAAAGCAACTTTTGGAGCTTTTTGTGTTTTTCTGTTAAACTTCCATAAATGTTCTTTTATAGGCCCAAGTTCTTTTTCAGTGAGTGCTGGTCTTTTGACTTAAATTGTGAAAAGGACCCCTGCTTCCATTCTGTCCCCTTCTCAGCACAGATGGCTGCGTGCTCAGTATTTCAGTAGGCCCCAATGGCACGCCGACGCAGGGAAGGGCCCCTCACACTTATCTGGGAGGCAGTGACTGCTCTTGAGGTCTCTACCACGATCAGAGCAGAGCATGGCAAAGCTCGGGAGAAGCAGACATCCGGACTCATGGGATGCATGCTCAGCTTTCATAGGCAGCCTCTGTGCCGACGGTTCTGCAAGGAGGTGATCCCTGACCCCTAACCCCCACACAGCTGGACTGGGGAGGGGCGAATTTCCGGGACTTGCTACAGCCCGATATACGAAGGTGGCGCAGCATCTCCTCACTTTCACCACCGAGCCTGCGTGTTCTCTCCTAAACCACGATTTCCTTCCTCCTGTTGGTTCCTTTCGGGACTGTTATTCCTGTCCCTCACCTCACTTTGAGGTCATTGCCATCTTAGTCCCAAAAGCCTGCCTCTCTTCGCCCCTACCGCCACCTCAGTTCAGGTAGGTAACTTCTTACCCACAGTGACCCACGGATATTTCTTCTTCCTCCCGTTCATACTTCTGTACATTCTCAAGAGAAGCTCCCAAGAGAGAGAAAAGGGGGACAATGTGCCTCCTTTTTCATACCGGATTCTCTGCTCTTGGCAGTAAAAGGCAGACGTTAACCCACTTTAACAATCCCCCAAATTTCCAGTTTTTAGCTGCCCTGGAAAATACAATAGTTCGGGCAGGCATGGGAGCATTCCCAGTAAATCACAGCGTTATGAATAAATCTTGGTTGTCAAAAGCAAATGTGTAGCCGTTCCAACGCGTCTGCCATTAGAATTCAGCAAGGCAGCTGTCAGCTGTGTTCTTGTAATTAAACAGCCAATGAGCAGCTAATTAAGACATATGTGTATACAGAAGTGGAAGTGGGTATGTTAATGAACTGTAGGAATCAATTCATTAAGTGAAAATTGTCAAAAGACCAAACATCAGATCAGCATTTCAGCCTGTGCTTCAGTGAGAAGCCCAGAGCAGGAGGGGACCCCGCCAAGCACCTTCCCAGTTACCCCCGTAGTTCTGCATAGGGCCAAACTGTTAATAACCCCAACAGGAAATGCCACACACATTTCAAAGTCTTTGCGCCACAGGAACTCTCAAGCAAGTGCTTCCTTACCTGTGTAGAAACTTGAAACTCTGGAATACAAAACTGCGATGTGGCTTTTTTGCCGTTTACCTTGGGTGTTCATGGCCCACTCTGCCCTACGTGTCTGTCCCGATGCTTTGCGGGGGCAGAGCAAGAAATCTGAAGCGTTTGAAATGAGAAGCATCCAAGACTGAGGAATCAAATCTTAGCTTGTCTTACCTGCTCTGCGACTTTGGATACGTAGCTTATTCTCTCTGAGTTTTTTTTTTTTTTTCTGTTGGTAAAACAGATGCAAACATATCAGCTTTGCAAATGATAAGGTTTCCAAAGTGTCCTGCACAGTGCCTACTACAGAATAGGGCTCCGTGTGACTGTCACTGTTTTCCCTCGGGATCTGCATTCCTAAAGTATTTTTTGACTTTAAGTCTTGAAAGGCAAGCATCGAGGCAGTCCTGAGGGAGGCAGACTAATAACAAAGCAAGACAAGGCCTATGGGGGAAGGGGCTAAATTCAGAGGCCCAGGGCTACACAGGGGAAGCCTGGGGAAGTGAACTTCTGGATGAATTCTGAAAGGAAGGAGAGAGAGAGAGAGCCCCAGCCGATGGCAGGGAGAAGGCTCCAGAGGGGAGTTTGGTTGGCTGGTGACTGGGAAGAGGGGCAACAGGTCAGCAGCCGGGAGCTGCCGGGGAAGGTTGAGTAAGACCGTGACTTTGATGCTTCAGGGAGAGATACTTAGTGACTTGCCAACTGGATTGGAAGGAATGGGCCTGGGAACAGGGCTGCCAGTCAGATGCCGACAGATATGGAAACTCCAGAAAAAAATCTCAGTCATGATGGAGCTGGATCTGAGGACTAGGGTGGCGACTGGCAGCCCTTTGGGTGAGTAGACACGAGGAGAGGCGGGGAAAGGTGGAGGGAGGCACCTGTCACTGAGTGAGACAGACGACCCTGAGGGACACAGGACAGTGCTGCGCTGAGACAGACACACTGCTCTGGGATGGCTCTGCCGCTCAAGCGGGGAGAGGGGAAGGGGCTGTGGCCCTCGCAGGCCGCCGAGCCACCTGGGGAGGTGACCTGCGGCCCGTGAAGGCCAAGCACAGCCCACTCCCTGCCAGCTCGACAGGCGGGCTGGAGAGCACAGTGTCCGCAACTCGGCTGCCTGTGTCACTGGTTAATTTCATCAATTTACAAATAAGGACGCACGGTGTTCCTTACTGTAAATGTTACTGACAAATGAGTCATGAAATGTCTCACTGAGTTTTACCCTGCTGTGACATCCACACCTCTGAAAGTCTGTAGCCCAAGACATTTCTAGAAATGAGAAAGAAAAAAGTGAAACAACAGAGATGTTTTCGAACTCACCCGTGATGGTGTGAGCAGCTTTGCTGAATCAGATAAGTTTTCAAATGCGGGAAGACGACGGCGATTCTGTCCCTTTTCAGTTTTACCTGAATTACTGTCCTTTCCATTGTGGTTTTTTTAATTGAAAGAACTAGCCAAGCAATAAACTGAGCCCGGTGTGTAGCATCTGCCCATTTCTGTCGTGTGGACACTCCCCCCGTGTGGCCATCTCTCTGTGTAGGAAAGACTAATGCCGCTAACAACAGGGGATTCCCGCCATTCCCATACGACTGGCATAAATGACCTCAAGAACATAAACAGTGGTAAATAATAATAAAGTTACTCTTTAAAGAATGGTTAATTGGACTGAACAACAAACCCTTGCACTGGGCTGTCACACCATTTCCTGAATGTACTGGCTTTTGTCCTCATCTTGGGACACTCCGGCCTAGTGGAGCTGATGGACAAAGGCCGAGCGTCCAGCTGTGTTGAACTTCTTCTGAGCATTAGGGGATAGACTTCCCTGAAGAATGGAGGGCAGATATCAGGAGATACAATCCAAGGAAAGGCTCTTGAAAAGGAGGCAAAATAGCGCAGGAGATGTTGGGAGAAATCCCGGAGGCAGAAAGGTGATGTAGAGGGCTGTGTGGTCAGAAATTGAATTCCTGACATCTGTTTTCCTGGTCCAGTAGCTAAGTGTAGCTGTGTAAGCCAAGATAAGGGACCAGGACTTAAAACTCAGGAAGCTGCCTCTAGAACCCAACACTAGCTGTGGGAACCTTAAGTCATGCAACATTCCAAGTTTCAGTTTGGTTTTCTGCAAAATGAAAGATTAACAGGATCAAGATACAACCTTCAGGGAATTTTTTTTTCTTTTTTGACTCAAAACAGTGGCAGTGGCATAGTGTTTGCACTAATATGTATGTCTGAACTATATCGCCAAAAGTAATAAATCTAAAGCATGTTTTCATAAGCTTCCCCGTGATTCTCATGCGCCACCTATTTGACGGCTACTGGGCCTGATAATACCTCCAATTCCCACTTCCGGTTCAAAGAGGCGGCCTTGCGTCGATTCTTTGTGGGATGAGTGCACGTTGACATGCGGCCACCAGGTGGCGGTAGTGTGCTTCTGTCCCCCAGAGCGTTAGTAGCTCCTCACCGTTACTCTGCCCTTGCTCACCGTTACTCTGCCCTTGCCCACCGTATGTGGAACTGCACATCCCCGTGTATTTTGATGTGCATAAAAAGCATGCTTTTATGAAAACCAAAGAACTCTGCAGCAGCTCATCTTTTCGACCAAAGGTGCAGAATTATGTACTTAGAAGC
The DNA here is from genome assembly GCA_004026965.1 of Petromus typicus. Taxonomy (NCBI): domain Eukaryota; kingdom Metazoa; phylum Chordata; class Mammalia; order Rodentia; family Petromuridae; genus Petromus; species Petromus typicus. The sequence continues at coordinate 7,426 of PVIR01035291.1, read as the reverse complement.
CATGGCAGCAAACTCACACCCTCAGGGCTTTCTCTTGGGTCCTCCTCCTGCTCCCGGCCCTCTGTGTACCCTCCGGCCGCCTAGTGCCTCCACTCAGGGGCTCACGACCTACTGCAGACCGCTCCCAATCAGCCCAGACCGCACCACCTCTACACCGTTCTTCGCTCACATGGTCTCTAGCATTTTCTCAGTTCAGTACCCCAAATGTCTAAACCGGAGGAACCCCAAGTTATGCTGACAAGGAAAGGTTTTAAAAAGAAGGAACCTGTACATCAGTCACCAGACAAATGGGTGAAGAAAGATGCAATATATCATGGAGCACCACTCAGCCAGGAAGAAGGGTGAGGTTGTAGTAAGAGGCAGGAAAATAGATGTACCTTGAGACTATAATGCTAAGAAAAATATATATATCAAACAGAAGATTAAGAAGCATGTGGTTTCCCTTAGGTGAGAGAGCCAAAGTGCAAGTTATTTCTAGAACAAGATGGCAGGCCATACACAATAGGAAAGGAGACCCTTGGCGATGAGAAGTAGACTAGGGATGCAGGACAGGAGTACAGAAGAGCGAGGTGTGTGTGCACCGACACCTGTGATGAACGTCTTCCTTAGGAACTGAAAATAAGTACTAATAGCGTATAAATTGGAAGCAGGTCCCTATCCCTCTTCCTGAAAGGCAGGTGCGGGTCTCGGTCAAGGGAGGCAGGTCTCCCTCTCTCCCCCACGGCCTGACCGCCGCCCGGAGCCCCAGCACCGCTCTCTGCCTGACGCTGTGGGCCCATGGGAAGGGGCTGCGTGCTGCCTCAGTCGCGCCATCGCAGACCTGTGGGCAGCACCTGCTGGAGCACGCGCTGAGCTGCAGACAGCCAGAGAGCGAGGTGCACCTGCGAGCACCCACAGCCGGGCACCTGATTCAGTGTCCCCTGCACGGACGGGGCTGGGGATCAGGAGCTGCTGTGGGCCCAGCGCCCCTACTCCGGTGTGTGTGCGTGCGATGCCCCGGGTGGCATCGCAGGGATGAGCAGTCACCCACGCAGCTGTGGTGACCAGGTCTGAGACAGGTGAGAGGACAGGAGGGGCGTTTGTGACTCATGTCCATCCTCGGCCTTGCACAAGAGCATGGTGAAATAAGACGATGAAAGATTGGAGCACAAAGACTTTAAAAGATGGAATTGGGAGACATGTTCCCTGTGTCACTCCGGGCTGGACCAGGGGCGGTCGCAGGAGAGTGTGCAGTGATGCCCGGCGGACGCTCACACCGGCTCCTCCTCCACCTCCTGTGATGGTGGGCCTGGCCCGGCCCGGGCGCCTCCCTAACAGTCAAGACCTGTGTTTGTTACGTGAATCCGGTACCACACGCCTGCGCAGCACACAGTGCCCGGCATGCAGGAAGCGCTGTCACACCTGGATATGGAACAGCTACCATGAGGAGCCATGTCGACCGTCACAGATCCAGACGCGGGCCCGCAGGAGGGCTGGGTGGGCCAGGACCTCTGCGGCCCTTCCCACGGGAAGGAAGTTCAGCAGGGTAAACAGCCTGGCCGCAGTCGCTGCAAGGCGCAGGGGCATGGCCCTATTCCTGCTGCCTGGCATGTGGCCCTGGACTGCTGATGCCCAGGGAACCATCTGTGGAGGCAGAGTGTCCAGGTTTGAGCTTGGGTGGCTCACATCAGAAAGGCTGCTGGAGGATCAGCTAGCCCCGGGGAGGGCAGCACCTCAGGGCCAGCAGTCTTCAGAAATACAGAGTAAAGCCTTGTGTGGCAACACATGCCTATCATCCCAGCACCCTGGGAGGCTGAGGCAAGGAGGATTTCAAGTTCCAGTCCAGGCTAGGAAACTTAACAAGACCCTGTCTCAAAACATAAAACAAAAAGCTGTAATTATAGCTCAGTGGTTCCGTTCCAAAACCGAGAATGAAAAGATTGGATTAATGCAAACACCCACTAAGATTTACTGTCACAAGGCCCTCTCCAATTTCCTGTGGACAGGATGGACTGGTGCTCACACAAGGCTTCAGTGTCAGCATTCAGAACTGAGTAAAGGAATTGGAGAGGATTTGGAGAAGAAATAGCCATGGAGAGGCACCTAGGAGGACAAGTGACAAATGCCACTTGTGAGGGGTCTGCAGAGGTGTCATCCAAGACACGGTCTGGTGGCCCTGCGTAAAGGAGAGGAGGAAAAAGGCAGTGAACCGATGTCCACGCCCACAAAAAGAACGGCCAAGCACCCTCCAGAGCAGGAGACGCGCACAGGCGCCCGGCAGCGCTGACAGGCAGTCCGCCTCGGCCCACCGTGAGCACCTCGCCAGTGGCCTCTGGTAGCTCGTCCTGAGGGCTGCATTCCCCAGTACTGTTCCTACTGTCTTCACTTCCCTCCACTCACCGCCAGAGAGGCCGTCACCGCTCACATCCTCTTCACCGAGCACCACACACACCGCCCAGGGCTCTTCTGACAGGAGACTGCTTTATACAGGAGGCTTGACATGCTGGACCCTGGTCTTGCCCGTGTTTGAGTTAGCAAACAGCTTAGCGGAGCGCAAGAAGGGGTGAGAGGTCAGCATCCTGGCCCCTAGTTCCCAGAAGCAAAGACCTGGGGACTCCAGTCACACACATGGTCCAGGGCAGTGCAGGAACCGCTCACCCACACGAGAAACCAGATGCACTAGATGGCTCTGTCCAAGGGACTCACATGCCCTCCCACTAGAAGAATACAGGACAAAACTAGAAAGCAAATTCTGCATTGCGTGGGACCCCACCCACCAAACCAACAATTTTTCTCACTTTGGGGCATAATTTTCCAGAGTTTTTTCTCAGGTAAATAAACGGCTTCCTTTTTAAAGAAATGACACCATTTAGCTCTTTGATTGCTTTTTAAGCCTTCAGTAGTGTATCCCTCTCACTTCCTTCTTCCTAACTGCACTTATGAACTCCTGTTGTTCAGAGGTGCTGGTTTGGACTGGGCGGTAGGTAAACTATAGGACTTGGGGTCGCTGATATTGGGCATCTAGAATCCTTCTAAATTTTTTCATAGTTTATATAGCGCTTGGAAGAATACCCTTGTGGGCTGAACTATGTGACATCTATAGTAATCATTTTGAGGTTATACCCGAGAATGTAACTACTAGCTCGGTGTAGCCACACCTCTGGCCACTCCGCTACACCTGCTCAGTCGCTCTCCACAAGCACCTTCGGAGAGGGACGTGCTCCCAGTTCCACAGGCCCGGACAGGCCCTGGTCTGCCCTCTTGGGATCGTCTCCCTTCACCCTTAAAGCTTCGAGGGTGCTGTCTTTTTGAGCCCTTCATGGGCCTGCATCGTAGAAATGACTCATTTTCCTCTGTGTCAGGCCTGGCTTAAAACTCCTGAAAGATGATCCAATAATAAAAAGATAACGCAAAACCCTCACAGATGAGCCAATTAAGAAACAGGTTTCTATGGGATAGGTGGCGTAAAGAAACAATCTATGGAAAATTAGGATGCATTTTCAAGTGAATGGTAATGGCAACAGTACACAGTAAAGGTTACGGGTTGCTAGTGAAACAAACCAAAAAGGAAAACTTGCGGCTTTGTAAAAGCATAAATACTGGGAGTCAATGAACTGCTAGTACTTGTGCTGATTCTTGAGCTCCGTAGGTAGCTCCTGAGCTCTGTGTCACCCTCTCGTTTCCAAAGCAGCACTCCCGGTGCAAAAAAAACTTGAGGCGTGTCCGCTCGGATGGGCTAAATCTCCCAGGCCCCGAGTCTGAGCGCAGGGAATGCCCCGGATGGAGGCGTGTTCCCGCTGACTGAGGTGCCACGCCACCCACGGAGGGTACCAGGGTTGCCTTTGCCTCAAACTCTGGCCCTCCCAGAGGAATATCTGCGTTTATTGTAGTGAAAATCTTTCGGTGATGAATTTTAAAGATAAATTCCTTTACATCGTCCTATCAGACTCAGTGCTGTGGGTCATTAAAAGCCAAGAACAGGAGCCGATCTTGTGCCTTTGAGATAAGCAAGAGTCTTGCAGTTAAAGTTTTGCATGAATAAGAGACGGGGTGGGGGGTGAGGCCCTGGGGATCACTTGTACTCCAGGAAAAAGAAGTGACTTTAATTTCATTAATGGTCTCCTGGATGCTGCTGCTACAAGTTTAATTCACCATTAAATATTCATGCCGCTCAGGGCTCCGCGCACTGCCTTCAGCGCCATACCCGTGGAACTGACACTAACCTGTTTTATATTTTATAACTGAATCACAGGGCTTTTTCAGGAGAAGTCAGCAAAGCAATGCCACCTACTCCTGTCCTCGTCAGAAGAACTGTCTGATTGATCGAACCAGTAGGAACCGCTGCCAGCACTGTCGGCTGCAGAAATGTCTCGCCGTGGGGATGTCTCGAGATGGTGAGCTTGCGTGGCCTGCCTGGCACAGTGGCACGAGGTTGTGATAGGGCTCCCAGAAGCAGGGACCGACAGCTGGTAGTATATGGCACCGTCCCCCACCAGGCACCCCACAGCAGTTGCCTTCTCCCCGCACACCACTAGGGGCAGCAGAGAGTCTGCTGGGACCTTCAGAATATGAGAATCTACCGAGGGCCTTGATACCTGCCTGCACTTCCTACATGCAGTCGTCCCCACAGAACACAAGCCAGTCAACTGTCCCTTTCCTTACACTAGTGAGTTACTGGCAGGAGGGATGAGGTAGGTTCTGTGCTACGTGGGTCTTTTGAATCACAGGCCAAAGTCAAATATTTCTCCGGACAGAATGTATGAACACAATGCCAGTGCTCATGTCATTAAAAGAAGCTATTTTCAAGGAGCAGAGACTGTCTACTATTCAATTACAGATATTCCAAGATTCTCCTGGAAAACTCGCGAGGGCACTGAATAACCCAACACCAGATTTCAAGACAGTTATTCTTTTTTTTTAGGTTTTTTGAGACAGGGTTTCACTTTGTGGTTCAGGCTGGCCCTGAGCTCAGCCTCAAACTCACATCATAGCAATCCTCCTGCCTCTGCCTCCCGAGTGCTGGGATTACAGGCGTGAGCCACCACGCCCGGCACTGTGGTATGTGGTACTGGTTGCTGCTGGACATGAGTCTCCATGCCCAGTATGGTATGTGGTTACCGGGGAATCGAACCCGGGCCCTTGCACTTGCAAGACAGGCGCCGGAACCACTGAGCTAACTCCCCAGCCCTCAAGACAGTTATTCTTATGCAGGCAAACAGGGGGTAACTGTGGCTAGTCTGTTTTAAGGACGTGTCCAAATATATCAATTGCTGTCTTAAGAGAGCCCTTTGAAGGAGAATGCCCCACGCAGGGGAATTTCAGGGCGTGGGAAGCCTGTCTTCCCATAATCAGATGTTCCTACGGTCTGTGGACCCGCCGGGGGACAAGTTTACTCCTGTTCCTACGTCGTCATCCTGTGCATCACTGTAAAAGCTTCTGTCACCCGGAGACTTAAGTCACAGGACTCCCACTGTATTCTCAGAAATTTCTGAGACACGTAACTCTGCAGGTCATCTTACAGTGACACCAGAGCCACAGAGTTGGGTGTACTCCTTGTGACCCTGAATTAAAATCCCCAGATGTAAGTCACAAAATGTGTGAGCGTTTTCTCAGGAAGTGGCCCTTTCATTTCACTTTGTGGACGGTAAGATGACTTTTGTTGATGTTAAAGTTACCACCTAACTGTGCGGTCACCGCAGCGTAAGTTTAACCTCTGCATACTAAAGCCTCAGGTTCCTAAATGAAGCATCCTCAGTACACCTACTGGAACCTTTGCATATAATAAATACCATAGTGTGAGGCCCTGAGTTTGATTCCTGGTACCAAAAAAGAAAAAAAAAAACACAAGCTGGGTATGATGGTACACATATACTATCCCAGCTACTTAAGGCTGAGGCAGGAAGATGGCAACTTAGCAAGATCCTGTGTTAAAATTTAAAAAAAAAAAACAAAACAATATTTCAAAGGGCCGGGGCTGTCGCTCAGTAGCAGTACACTTGCCTGGTATATAGTAACCTTAGGCTCTATCCCCAATAGTATAAAAATAAGAGAGAGACAGAATGGACAGTTGAGGGTATGGAGAGAAGGTGGAGCCCTGTGAAGTCGTAGTCCTGACGCCCAGAGCCCACAGCAGCTGTTGAAGCAGCGCCATCTAATGTCCTTACCCCAGGGACAGCAAAGGACAGCTGACCTGCATTCCCCTCGTCATGTCTTCCCCGTGCAGAAGGCAGCACATCCCGCGGCAGCAGAATTCCGAGCTGGGCAGGGGTGGCCTTCTCCATTTCCTCTCCTGCCCTAGACTTGGCAGTGAGGGGCAACAGGATGAGGGCACCTCGGGAGTCAGGAGTGACTTCAGCCACCACAGGAGGACCGAGGCCTCTGTCTGCAGGGGCTCCAGCTGAGACAGATTGGGGGCAGTTAAGAACCAGCACCTGCAGGCCCCACGCCCATCATCGAGAGTTTGAGCAGAAATGATCTGAGACTCTGAATCATCTGCGAAATCACCATGGCATCACTCATCTGTAAACATGGGAACTATTCCGAGGAGAAGCGCAAATCTACCCAACAGGGACTATACACAGTGCTCTACTGAAGATGAATGAGAATGGCAGAAACTGTCACTTCAACAGGGGCCTGAGGACTCCCCAAGGGCTTCCAGGGACCGAGGGTGGAGGAGAGGACCTCAGGTCAGGGACAGGCTGGGATGCCATTTGGGGAATTACGTGCAGTCTGTCTGGGCTTCGGCAGGAAGCCCCCGGCGGGGCCTCGTTTGAACACACAGGGCAGAAAACCAGGCGGAAGTGGAGGCCTCACAGCTGTGCCTCCTCGGGCGCAGTGTGTCTGCATCCCAGGCCGTGCCGGGCATTGCAACCCTTTTAAGTCACCCCTCGGGGTGCCCTCCCAAAGAGCCCACTGCCCCTTGGTGCTCCTCCAGGGCTGCGTGTGTTTCTGAGACACAGCTTTCCCCGGAGTGCATTGCCAGGGAGGGATGGAGCATGGCAGGCAGCCGACCTGCACGGCAGGGCGATGAGGATGAGCACCTTGGCTTTTCTCTTTCAGCTGTCAAGTTCGGCCGGATGTCGAAGAAGCAGAGAGACAGCTTGTACGCGGAGGTGCAGAAGCACCGGCTGCAGCAGCAGCAGCGAGACCACCAGCAGCAGCCTGGGGAGGCCGAGCCGCTGACGCCCACCTACAGCATCTCGGCCAATGGGCTGACGGAGCTACACGAGGACCTCAGCACCTACATGGATGGGCACACCCCTGAGGGCAGCAAGGCTGACTCGGCCGTCAGTAGCTTCTACCTGGACATCCAGCCCTCCCCGGACCAGTCAGGGCTGGACATCAACGGTATCAAACCCGAGCCCATTTGTGACTACACACCAGCATCCGGCTTCTTTCCCTACTGTTCCTTCACCAACGGAGAGACCTCCCCGACCGTGTCCATGGC
>PVIR01035290.1:0-16516 GCA_004026965.1 Petromus typicus | reverse complement strand
CAATGTAAAATAAGGTGAAAGGGGACAATGTTGAGATTGTAACAAAAAAGTAAGGAAACAAATTTTATATATATGGGGGGGTGGTAGGGCGGGTGGGGCTATGGGAAAAAATGAGAATTAAGTTGTGTCTTATACTGGTACAAATCCCCATTATGGAGTGCAATCATGATGTGTATATTTAATGTACCAATAAAGATAAAAAAAAAAAGTGCAAGGCAGCTGTGTTTACTAGGAAGATCATAAAATGAGGGAATAGAAGACCTAGGTCCATGTCCAACTATTGCTACTTACTTGCTTGGTAAGTCGCTACAGGCTTCTAGGCCTAGTTTCCATGTGTGTAGTTCAGGAACCATTCATTCATTCAAAAAATATGTAACTGTCTTCGTATTTCAGGCATGGTGCTAGATGTAGGTGCTGAATATAATGTTCAACCAAAACAAGACCAGTCAATCTTCACTGCCATGAAGACTAAGGAGAGAGTTACATATCGAATGACCATACAAATAAATTAATGAGGACTGGAAAACAAATCATGTAGTCTTTTCAGAACATATTACAAAAGTATCTTAACTAGTTTTGAATAAGTGATGTTTTTCACTTGGATTTGATGGATGCATAGCCACCATCCCAGTAAAAAAGTAAAAGTGAAGTAACAAACAATTCTGTAATTTCAGGAAGAAGCAGTACTATGTTCAAATGCCTTATGGTAAGAGGAAGCATAGCTAGTTTGAAGAATTAAAAGAAGGTCATTGAAAATGCCATCAAAAAATTTAAAGCATAGAAATGAATATTATAGGGGTAGTTATGAGATACTATCGAACAGGGCATACATGGAACATTACTTTATTAAAAAACTAAATATATTAGCTAGTAATAAGAAGATAAAAGTGATAAATTATTTGAAATAACTCCCCTGCTTTAATTAGTAAAGCAAGAGATGTATTAGATGTTAATAGGAAGGTAAAACTAATAAATTATTTGAAAGAACTCCCCACCCAACACAAAAGCATTAAGAAAATATTAGCTGTTACTGTTAGTGACTAGGGTAGTCTGCTAATAAAGGTAGCCATGGAAAGATAATAGCCTCACATGAGTTTTCCAAGCGAAAAATCTTCTGGAAAAAAGAAGGAAAAATACAGATTCATCATGCTTGAAGGAAAGGAAACAATGTTTATGTATAAAGGGGGTGAGGAGTTGTAGGGAGGACAGAGGAATGGGAAAAAAATGAAAAAAATGATATGTCATCTACTGGTACAAATTCTCAATGTTGAATGTGATCATAATGAATATATAAAATGTACCCATAAAATCAATTTTAACAAAAAAAGGGTTTGTGTTTATGAAAAACAAATAGCAGGGGGCCGGGGAGTGAGCTCAGTGGTTCCAGCGCCTGTCTTGCAAGCTCAAGGGCCCGGGTTCAATCCCTGGTAACCACATACAATACTGGGCATGGAGACTCACCCCAGCAGCAACCAGTACCACATACCACAGTGCCAGGTGTGGTGGCTCACGCCTCTAATCCCAGCACTTGGGAGGCAGAGGCAGGAGGATTGCTGTGATGTGAGTTTGAGGCTGAGCTCAGGGCCAGTCTGAACTACAAAGTGAGACCCTGTCTGAAAAAAAAAAAAAATGGCAGGAACTACTAGAAATATCCACTGCAAATTATGAATAGATGCACTCCAGTGTGACACAGTTCAGGTGAAATTTGGCATAATAGCAAATACCAGGTTGTGATCAAATGAAGCTGTCTGGAAACATTTCAAAGTGCAGATATCTAGCTGTGTATCATGGTGCACGCTTATAATCTCAGCATTTAGAAGGCACAGGCAAGAGGACTGCCATGCATTCAAGACTACTCTGAACTATATAGCAAGGCCTTGTCTCCAAAAATTGCAGATATCTAATTCCCCAAAGTCATAGCTCAGGTTTCAATCACATAATTTGTAAGCTGACTTTGTTACAAACTCAAATTTCTTCCATAAAATAGATATTGTATTTTGAACTTGCATAAAACTTAAAGAAAAGTAACAACAAAATGAATGGATTTTTTCTCTTTCTTAAGAACACTGTTGGGGAATTTACTAATAGACTCATTAATGAAGGTGATAGAATGTCATCTCCAATAAGGATATTAATTAAAAGAAAATTGACTGTTGACACTTCAGCAACTTCAGCCTAGTAAATCATACACAAAATCAAAGGAAAAAGAGAAGGTCAAGTTTATATTCTAGAAATCATAAAGCGATTTAAAGATTTCTGAACAAGTTTAGACACATAAAGTTGCATCTATGGACTTTTATGCTTAGAAAATGAGAAATAGAATCATCTAAAACCTAAGTATCAAAGAGTTTGTAGAACCAAATTTCCAGATAGCAACTGTTACAACTTAATACAAACAAGCCAATTTATTCTTTGCCAAAGGAAAAGATCAGATAAATAAAAAGATGAAAAGTAAGTAATCTATTGGATCTTCATCATTCTCTTAAATCCTATCATGCAATGCAAGAGATAAAATCTATATTTTCCAGGAATGAAGAAGCTAGGGTGGAATGGGGGAAAAAAGAAACAAGATATATCATGTACAAGTACAAATTTGCAATGATGAATGTGATCATAATATGTATCTAAAATGTAGCAAGAAACTCAAAAAAATACAACAATTTTAAAACTAACTGAATATTTATCAAGTCTTTACAAAAATAAATAAAATATCACACAATTTCTAGAAATTTAGAAACCACTTAGTTGGCCCAGGGCAGGAATTATCTGGAAACACAACTGGTCCTGGAGAACCAATTTCCAAGATGGCTCATGTCCAGAAGTGATGGCAGAAGTTCTCAGTCTCATCACACAAATCTCTTCTGAGGCTGCATGAGCATCATCTCAAGACAGCAGCTGATTCCCCCAGAGTGAATAATCCAAGAACATCAAGATTAATCACAACCTATTTTATGTTCCAACCTCAAAAATTGCACTGTGTGAAACAGTGAACATTTTACAATGTTCTGTTGGTGACAAATTTGTCCTATTCAGTGTGATAGTCAACAGGGCCTGAAAATCCTAAGACTATTATTAACTAATAGAAGAAAAAATATAATCTCTATTAAATATTTATGAGTATCTCTAATGTCCTATCTAGAGCACTACAATGTTACCCTGGAAAAATCAGTTTGAAACACGAAACTTCATGGTCACAAAGAACTCAAGCAATCATGATATATATTAACACTAACCAGGAGAAATTCACTTTTCAAGAAAAAAGTCTCCTCTGTTCATTCTAGATACATCTGTGGCCTACTGTCCCAATGCCTAGCTCAGAATTCCACTCAACAGCCAGAGATCTATCCCCACTGTTAAAATACTTGGTTGGCACCCACACTAGACTTGTCTCAAGAATGTCAATGCAAATTTAAGAATAACCTAGTAGTTATTTCTAATTCAAGAGTCATCCTCAATACTTTATGGCTTATATTTTTTAACAGAGTTTATTGGTACATTTTAGGGATACATCATGATCACATTCTTCACTGGTAATTTGTACCTGTACATAATATTATCTTTATTCTTATTTTTTCCTGTTGCTCTGCACTCCCTTATACCTCCAGGTCACTTATATACACATGCTTCATTTCCATTTTTTTCCTTTTCACCATCAAATATTTTTCTTTTTCTTCTTTGCTTTCCCTTGCTCCAACCCAGTTACTATTTCCCTTTGAACATTTTCTCTTTCACAACACTTATGATATATTTTGGGCCTTATTTACACTTTCAGTTTCAAACATTGGAGAAATGATCTGTGTCTTATGAGTATCGGCTCAATGTGCATCCAGTTAGCTATCAGTGTCTCTAGTATATCATTCTTTTTTGTTGTTTTCTCTTTTTTTTCAGACAGGGTCTCACTTTGTGGTTCAGGCTGGCCCTGAGCTCAGCCTCAAACTCACATCACAGCAATCCTCCTGCCTCTGCCTCCCGAGTGCTGGGATCACAGGCATGAGCCACCATGCCCAGCACTGTGGTATGTGGTTCTGATTGCTGCTGGGCATGAGACTCCACAGTATTGTATGTGGTTATCAAGGATCAAATCCGGGCCCTTGCACTTGCAAGACAGACACCGGAACCACTAAGCTAAACCCCCAGCACTGTAACTTGATAGCAGCCACTCTTTCTGGAAGAAGATGGAATCTCAGGTTTATTTTAATCTGTATCTTTCAAATGACCAGTGATGCTGAACATTTTTTCATATGTTTCTTTGCTGCTTTTATTTCTTGATCTGCACCACTAGGCAGGCAACAGCAGCACTGAGCTATATCCCTGACCCTTATGTTACATATTTCTTTTTTTTTTTCCCTATGCTTGCAAGGCAAGTGTGGTGCCACTGAGCTAAATCCCTAGCCTTTAAATTTGAAGACTTTAGAAATTCTCCAGCTGGTTTCACCCTCATCCTGTGTACAGAAGATGTCCCCATTACTCCACCACTCTAGAATGTGCAGTTTATATGGTCTACCACCCATTCAGTATTTGTAAAATATGTCAGATAGAAGGCAATGGATATTAGGAAACAAAGATTGTCTTCATAGGCAGTGCAAAAGCAAACAAAACTAAATAATATGGCTGATTATAAGGCCAATAAAGGAAATATACAGGAATATGTTAGAGGGTGCTGCAAGGAGGATAGAGTAATGGAGATTGGCTGCTTCTCAAAGACTGTATTTAACTTGAAACCTAGAGAAGACAACTACTCATCTAAAAGACCAGAGAAAAAGCAGTTCAAGTCCAGCAGTGCAGAGAGGAAAATATCAAGACAGGAAATACATGTGAAGATCTTACATTCACCAAGACAATTTGACTGAATCAGGATGCCAAGGGAAGAGTGCCTCAAAACAAGCTAATAGAAATAAGAAGCCAAGGCCAAATGGTTTAGGCCTTTAAGGTCTACAGTAAGGAGGTTGGGCTTTATGCTAAGTGATGAAGGAAATTAGCAAATGGCTTTCATCAGGGGAATGACAAGATGAGATTTTAATAGTAGTTTAAATTATATTTTGTGGTATAATCCATTATCGAGTGAGAGAAAGAGAAAAAGGACAGCAGTAGCACCCTAGTGTGACCCACACAGGATTAGATCCTGGCCTAATCTTCATTAGAACCGTACACTGGGGTCTGACATAAATGCAGCTATTGCTACTGATTGGTTAGTTTGTTCTCATTTACTGCAAGTGAAAGGTCTTTTCATAACTCATCTGCAGATCTTGCTGAATACTCCTAATTAAAAAGTTTTCAAACAAGTAGATACAGCAGTTGTTATGAGCCCAGACACACTGGTGATAAATCTTCGAGCACCCTGTATGTATGCCAAGTCACCATTGCATCTTTCCTCTTTATGAGGGGTATTCTCTAATATAATTTTCATAATACCATCTTCCACGTTCTTTTCTCAACTTGTTATGGTGGATTAACTGCTTAGTTATTATGAATATAGTATCTGGTGTCTTTTTAAAATTGATTTTCAATAGAGATTCAAGAAGAAAGAGTAAATAAAATGCATCAACTGGCAAGACTATGGATCATAGACACAGCAATGCATGGAAGGTTATTGTCTGTTATGCAAAAATTGGCAAAACAACTCAGAATGAAGATAAATTGAATTTGTGAATTTTCAGCATGTTGGCTGACTCATTTTTGTTCCCTTATCAGGTGTTTCAACTTTTTCTTAGCATATCTGGTACTACACTGTGAGCTATTACAGCTTAAAAGAGTAGCTCTGAAAGCATCTATTAAACCTTAATCCCATCTACCCAAGACCTTCAAAGTTCCATCTTTTCTGAAATGACGTTTCTCATTAATCTAACCACAAGATATAATCACGTTGTTTACATCATGAGGCCTCTGACATCAAGCTATTATCAAACATAAATGTAACTTATTTGGTTTCTCACATACCCTCACTCTCCAAAAAATAAAGAGACAAGAATTTGTGTTCAGGGAGCTTATTTGGAAGATACTCCCAGAAAGAGAAATGGGAGAGTGGCATGGCACATTAAACAGAAAAATATTTTTAAATACAAGAGTAACCTCTGTGTGTAATGGGTGCTTATTGCTGTTAATCACTAATTTTCAAATGAAAAATTTTTCATGCTTCTAGGAATTTTCTTTGAGAGAATGGGAGGTGGAAACATTTATCCTATTTTCCATTAGTGGAAGTTTCTCTCTGGAGCATTAGCTCCTCCACATTTCTGCATTGCTAAAACAGCCCTAGAGGCTCCAGAAAAAGCCTGGGGGCAGAAGTGCCTGGGGTGGAAGGTATGTAGGGGGGCTGAGGTCCCCTTGTATGGGAACTATCTTGTTGAAATTGGTGGAACAAGGAACGTGACACAAAGTACAAGAAGTTGGTACTAAAAATAACACTAAAGATATAAACAATCATTTCTCTTAGCGCCACAGACAAAATGTCAGCTGATCTAAGTCTGCACATTGCTCAAATATTAAATGAGCACTTGCTGACTGCTAGCCAAAAATAAAAGGCAGTACAGAAATTAAAGCAGGGTTTCCAAATCTCCTGCTTCCAAATCTGCTTCCCAGATTTTCGAGGGATCAGCCACAATCACAGACAAGTTAACGTACAACCAGAGGTGCACAGAACAAATGAAAGGTGATACATGAAATTTGTTTCTTTTCTTTTTTTGTTATAATTTCATTACTTCCCCCTCTTCACCCTATTTTACTTTGAGCATTTTATATTTCACAATATATAACACACAATTCTAGGACTCATTTACATCTTTCTTTTCTCATACCAGAGAAAAGATGTGATATGTACCTATCTGTGACCTATTTATTTCACTTATGAGGATACAGGTTCAGAGGTTACATTCTGGAGTCAGAAAGATGAGAGCCTAAAACAAATCTAGGATCTGAGCGAAACCCTGGAAAAGGTGCTTATTGCTTTGCTAATATACTTTCTTCATATGACGATTAAGTAAATAATCATGTCTCCTCCATGAGATTGTTATGAGAATAAAATCTGCATACGTATCATATGCAGGCCCAAGCATATAAATAGTAAGTGTCATTAAATACGTAAAAGTTAAGGAGCAAGTGAATAGAGCTATGGGAGTGAAAGAAGAGGAGCTGTACCTCCATGCTAGGCTCTTCCTCACTGATAATGTTTGACAGCATATGGCCCTGGTCATAGTGTTAATTTATCTTTCTAAAGAATTACATTATCTAGGGAAAAACTACTCATTTTAATATGAAGGCAGGCACTTAAAGGTACAGAAGTGCAGCACAAAACGCCTGGGTTTAGAAGCACTACAAACTGAATTCCAAATCCATTTATTTTGCCTCTGTACTACCTTGAATAAACTGCTTAGTCATCCAATATTCTCATCTATAAAATGAGGGTGATACTACCTGTCCCAGAAGGCCATGGTGAAGAATAAAGGAAGCTGAGCATGATGACACATCTAGTAATCCCAGCACTCTGGGAGATGGAGGCAGAAGGTTCTTGAGTTCAAGCGTTCCCTAGGCAATTTAGTGAATTAATGAGAATCAGTCTCAAATTTTTAAAATGTTGGGAGATATCCAGTACAAAAGCCCTAGGTTCAGTCCTCAATAACACACACACACACACACACACACACACACACACACACACACACACACACAGAATAAGACAATAAAGACAATAAAGGAGAGTATTTTCACTCTCTGAATAAGACAGAGAGTAAAAATTACTACTGAATAAGACAATAAAGGAGAGTATTTTTAAGGTTCTCAACACTTTTTAGGCTCTTGAAAAGGCTGTTTATTACTATTTACTCTTTATTCATTGGACACTGCTCAAGCATCTACTATACATAAGGCACTGTACAAGCTTTTGTGCAAATAAGAAGACAGGAATGTGAATAAAGTATGCTCCCAAGAGTCAAAATATTAATAGCATTAACAGGTTAATGTTATTAATATTTAAATAAATCTGGTCACTCAAAAGAATTCAAACTAGTAACTTACCCTATTATCAAGTACCAAATAGAGGGAGAAATATTATCCTAATACCAACAAGAGGGAGAAATGGAAAGAAGGGAAAAAAAGGAGAGGAAAGAAATTTAGCTGATAATCTCTAAAACAAAGTTACTGGAAATGCATGATGATGAGTTCCATCTAAATTCATATTTTCTACAAGGTAATCACAAGTCTGCCATATGAACTGAATTCAAAGGTTTCTCTGAGATGGAACATGAATGTATAAAATCAATCTTA
Organism: Petromus typicus; assembly: GCA_004026965.1. NCBI lineage: Eukaryota > Metazoa > Chordata > Mammalia > Rodentia > Petromuridae > Petromus > Petromus typicus. The sequence continues at coordinate 8,260 of PVIR01035290.1, read as the reverse complement.
CCTACTCTACCCTGAATTTGAAATAAATAACAATGCTGCTCATTGCCAAAGTTTTAATCCAAGGGAAAGAGGGCAAAATCTACAGTGACAGATAGGAAGGAAAATGACTACATTTATTTGAGAAGAGAACAAAAAATGAATGAGGTGATGGTAGGGATTGTATTTGTATAAGCCATCATCTCATTTCTTCTTTTTTTTTTTTCTCACCTTATTTCTGAGTTTTTCTTTTACCAAACTAGAATGAGGGATCTCATTAAAAAAAGAGAGGGATCCAAGTTTTCTGATTCTCAAAATGCTTCTCACAATGAGTATGCCCTTTACAGATTCCACCATCCTTTGGGACATTCCTTCCTGGCATCTGCAAAATAATTTACTGTTCATAGTCCAGCTTAGAGTCCATTATCTCAGTTTACAGCATAATCCTGTCTGATATGAGCTTTATCATCTCCATTTCATAGATGAACATCAAGAAATTTGGAAAACTTAAGCCACTGATTTGAGGTCCTACTTTAAGCTACTAAAGAAGGAAATGAAGAGGGCAAACAGGAGTCCAAGCCTTCCAGTCCCATTTCCAGAGCATGTCTCACACTCAGACACAGAATCTAGAGAAAAGGGAGCCAAAATCAACAGTGTTGGAAAGCAGTAAAGAGAAGGAACAATTTGTCTCCAGATACTTTGAGTGACCTCTTTTAAATCAGAATTTCCAGCTGAGGAAGTAGTGATCTGCCTTTATGCCATCTTTCTGGGCAGTCAGTTGTGAAATCCTTTATGGACATGGAAGCTTTTCCATGAACAGCACCATTAGATTCCAGACAGCAAAATTCATTTGAAACTAATTGGTGAGTAATGAAGTTGCTAAGGTTTATGAACCTTGCACTAACACTAATACAGAAGTACAGTGTCAACAATAAAACTGTAGCTGCTGACAAAATCACCCTTCCATGGAGCAAAAACAGGCTTTTTCACTTGGCCTAGAGGCAAAAAAAACAGCATTAGACAATCTCAGAAGTGACAAGATCACTTTCTTTTGAGCGGTCTTAAATAGTGAGTAGAACAAACACTTCACCTTCAGCAATAAACTTGATTATTTGACAGAGGGAGGGGAAAATATACATGTCTGTTCTCTAGTTAAATTTCAAGAATTTACAGAAACTAGTGTATCTTATAACTACAGATCCTTAAAAGCAGGCATGGCCAGAGACAAAAGAAAAACATACTTTTTCTTAAAATCCCAGCCTGCACAGAGCAATTGTCTGCTACCAAGGGGAGATAGCAAGAAGAAAATGTGATTTTAACCAGAAAGACACTCACAAAGGTGACCCTATAGAAATACATTATTTTCCCTTGCCCCACCTAGATGAGTAAATGAATCCATGGAATACTGATGAAAATCTACTACTAAACAGTCACTTTTGTTCTTTCTTAATTATTCTTCCTAATTGAAATGACTAAAAGAACCTATTGTTTCCAGCAGTCTTCGACAGTCCTAGCAAGCTCTGGCATTTCCACTAAGGAGGACCTAATCTTCATGCTGGTTCCAAAATCATAAAGCATGACATAGCCATACACAGCTACTGAACAATGAAACATAACTGATCCAAATGACACAGACTGTAACTGTGACATACACACTAGACTTTTAAGACTTAGCATGAACATTATAACATTGTATTAATAACTTCTACATCGATTGCATGTTACAATAATAGCTGTATTATAGTGGTAACTAAATACATAACTGAATATATTGTTAAAATTAACTTCATTTATTTCTTTAAAAATTGAAAATTATAAATGCAGTACACATGTGTGAACTGCACTTTATTTCCACAAGACTGTGCTACCTTGGCAGACATATGACTTTTATTAAGCCATTTAGGTAAATTTAAAAGGAGATGGTATAAATGCCATGTTTTCACACCTTTGAATTCTAGTAATTTGGAAATTGTTTATTTGCTTGCCAGTGTGGTTTGAAAATAGAAGGACACAAGAGTGTATTTCTTTGCCTCACTGATTTTGGCAGCTTGATATTTCATTGTCTCCTGTAGGAACAGTGACCTATAGGGATTCAGCACTGCATGATGGGGCATTTGTGTGTTTAATTGCAACATTTCAGAAGAATGCTGATACACCAGCAATGAGGAAAGTGGTGCTGATGAATCTCAATCTAGTATATACTAAGATATACTAGTTTCTCAATCCTATCCAGATACATATAACTCAGCTTTTTTTTGTGGACCAGCAAGGCATTCGCCACACAGGCTTTCTTTCTCACCGATGTTCACTCTTGGATATGTTAAAATCAGTGGAATGCTCCTCAACTTCATCGTCACTACTATAAGAAGTAGTTCAGTCTTTCCTCTGCAGAAACAATACCACCTGTACCACCTTCACATATAAAAGAAAGAATGTTATTTTCTTTTGCTCAAAATGAGGACTGTCTTTTAAAAACCACAAATAAGTGTCTAAAGCTAAATAACACAAAATTTAGAAAAAGTATTTTATGTACTCCCTTGTCCCCCCCAACCATTCTGAAGTTATAAAAGGTCCAGATTTTAGTAATAAATATCCTGTCCATCTAGGACATTTAGAAGATAATATTCAAATACAAACATTTACTTATATACATTGTCTATTATCGTTTTTTAAGAAAATTACTACTGGGGAATTCAGTGTCCTATTCTAGATTCTTACATGACATTCATTCCTCAAATTTCTAAGAGGCAAAAGTTAGCAATGCTGCATAATAAAAACTAAAGTCTAGAGATGCAGACCACAGGCTGACTCTGCATCCATGTCCATGTGAAATAAGATAATTCATTTCCCTTTCCAGTTTAGAATGCCCTCCATTCTACTATTCATTCACATTCATGCTAATCCTATAGTTTCCAGGCACCCTAGTTAACCATTTGGAAGAGCTAAAGAAGAATTTCACTTTACTCAAGACTGCTTTTTATTCTTCTCCTTTTCTAGAGCAACAAAGGTAATGCTTCATGAATTTGGCTGACCTTCACTTCCAACAGTTGGGACAGACACCTTTGGAATAGGCTCCTATCTCCAGTGGCTTTTGCATCTGCAGTCTCCCTAGCTTGAGTTTTCAGTTTTCTGTCTGCCTTAGCAGGAGGATGGTTGTAAGAGATGTTACCTGTGGTTTTCTCTAGGATTTCATCTCTGGTGACTGAGCCAGAGGACGCCTAAGGGGCTTGTCAGCAGCTAAGATGGTGCTCCTTCTTCTGGGCATAGCACACTTTTGGGAATTATCTGGACTTTCTAAAGTGAAGATTGATCTTTTATGAAATATTAACTCAAAAGAAAGGCAGAGTAAAGTGGTTTCATCATAACTTGTGAATATTAATAGATCACTAGAATTTTGACAGGAGGAGCTAAAATTATAGAAGAGATAACACTGAGCATATACTATAAATCAGCCCCTGTTAAGGAATATATGTGGGTCTGTAATTTTGTTTTTATACAAACCTATATACTAGGTACTGCTCTTATAATCATTTTATAGATGTGGAAGGAGATTGAGGAGAAATAAAGTAACTTTCCCATAGACTTGTAGAAACAAAGGGACAGAAGCGGGATTTAGAGATGGGCATCCTGATTTTGTGTGTGTGTGTGTGTGTGTGTGTGTGTGTGTGTGTGTGTGTGTGTGTATCAGGATAGTTTAGGAGGCTCACTTTAATGCAGAAAAATCAGGTCAGGATGACTGTATTTCTTCTGCCTAGATGCCTAGAATTTCTAAAACAATTGGGTGTTAGTTCAAGTCCAATGAGAAATAGATGTGAAGACAGGATACACACCATTGTTCTTTGGTAAGCTTCCTTTCCCTTTTGTTTTGTTTTCTTCCTTTCCTAGGGCAAATGCTGGCAAGAGGGAGTGTACACAAACCTTCGCAAGGAGCAGACAATTTACACATTTCTCCAGCTCAACTGTCAGTCCCAAGAAGCATCAGCGTAAAACATTCGTGGATATACTCCCGGAAAAAATCTCTGAAAGTAAAGGAGAAACCTGGGACATTTCTGCTCATTTTCATATTTTATCTCCTAAATTTATTTTATGTCTGTTTTTCCTTTCAGAGGTAATTTATGTCATGTAACAGCACCATGGATCATAAATCATCCTGAGAAGAATGCTGTTTCTGGGACACATTGATGTTATTCAGGGAATCGACCTTAAAAAACTACTTGGCAGTGTATATGTCAGCGATCTGCTCCAATACTTACAACCTGACATAGAGAACGATCGTCAGCCTTAACCCATTTCCTAAATGCCATCACAAACTGCTCAGCTCCTCAGAGCTTCCTTCGTAATCTCTTCTTTCAGATGGGAATTTACACTCAGAAAGAGAGATAATACAAAGTCATGTTTACCAACAATTCAGCTATTAAATGAAGCTTATTAAATGAATCTTATTAAACCTTCAACTATCAAATATGAATGCTTGCGATATGCTAGGTTTATCAGGATCTTACAGCATTTCTCAGATCCCAGACCCATCTCTTAGCCTTTCCCAAAGCAGGTACTGATTTATCAGGTGGCATTTGCTAACAGCCTAAAATTCAGGTTAAAAAATGATTAAGGGATCTCAATTGTTGATTTTTATACCAGTTTCCCTGCTGCTAAGCTTTTTTTCTTAAAGTATTTCCCTATGGCAATATCTCTAAGAGTTCTCTCTAACCTATCTCCCAGCAGGTTTAATGTTTCTCCTTTAAAATCTTGGTCTTTAATCCACCTTAATTGTAATTTAGTACACAGTAAAACATTTAGATATAGCTTGAATCTTTGGAAAGTTGGAGCTCAGTTTTTCCAGCACTATCAATTAAAGAGGCAATCTTTCCTCCATTGAGGATGTTTCGCTCCTTTGTCAAAAATGAGGTAGGACAGTGTGTGTGAAGTTGTTTCTACATCTTCTAGTCTGTTCCTCTCGTCTATAGTCCGTTTCTTTGCCAGTACCATGATGTTTTTATCATACTGGCTTTCTAGTATAGTTTCAAGATGGAGATTGTGATATCCTTGCCAAGTCCTTGCCACCTAGAAATGCTTTTGCTATTTTAGATATCTTATGGTTCCAGGAGAATTTTTGGATTAATTTTTCTAGATCTACAAAATATGCTGCTAGGATTTCAATCAGGATTCCACTGAATGTATAAAGTAGTTTTGGGAGGATGGCCATTTCTGCCAATATTGGTTTTTCCTACCTAGAAACAATGGCTGTCTTTTCATTTTTTGATATCCTCTTTGATTTCCCTTTTCAGTGTGATGTAGTGTTCAGAGAGGAAGTCGTTCACTTCCTTTGTTAGATTGATTCCTAGATATTTCATATTTAGAGGGTGCTATTGTGAAACAAATTGTTTCTTTCATTTGTCTCTCAGAGAGGCCATTATTTGTGTATATGAAGGCTATTGATTTTTTTTATTTTTGGTGTTGATCTTGTACCCAGCTACTGTACTAAACCTGACAATTAAGTCAAGCAGTCTATTGGCTGAGTTTTTGGGATCTTCTATATAGAAAAGTAAAGTATACTTAAATGAGTGTACCACACTCATAAGTGAAAAAAATACAACATATGTAAATATTATATCATTTCTTTAGTATGTGAAACTAAAGGTGTAAATGAAGTACAGAATGTATGATAGGTATTGTGAAATAGGAGGAAAAGGCTCAAAGGGAAAAGGGAAAGGGAGAGTAGGGGAAAGTAAAGAGGAGAAAGAAAAAAACTGGTAAAAAAAAAAAATAAAAATTGGAACCAAAGCTTATGTATATAAGGAGTAGGGCTGATCGAGAAGTAGAGGAAATGGGAAAAAAGTGAGAATCAAGATACAACATTTAAAGGTACAAATTTATTATGCTGAATGTTACCATAATGTACATCTAAAATATACCAATAAACTCAATAAATGAAAACAATGATTGAGGGCTACTAAGAAAATTTACCCCAATACCTACACTTGTAACAGACCCCAAACCTACCAGACATGGATCTTCATTTTGCTGATGCAGCTGCTATAGAGGAGGAAGTACTGACCAACAGTAACAGCTACTGTTTACTCACTGTGAGTCAGATGTTGTATATATATTATCTTCATTCTGCTGACAACCTAAGGAAGTAGGTATGATTACTCCCACTTTTTAATTAAGTGAGTTAAAGATGAAATGATTAATCCAAGATCACATATTTAGTGCTTGATGAGTGAATTGAAGCCTCTCTGATCCCAAGTTATTGTGGTATATCATTACTGCTACAAACTAAAAAGAAGGAAGCTAAAAGCCGAGAAGTGCTAACTGGGCCACCTTAACAAAACTCATACTTAATTTCACTCTGTTTCTTAATTGGTTCTGATACAGAATTGAAACAATGCTGTTGCATCTTAGTTTAGGATAGAATTCTGAGAGTCAAATTACCTGGATTGAAAACAAGCTCTGTGAAGAACTAGGATAAGCTAAATCAAAAAGTTAATTAGCTTGTTTCTAAGGCAGGAATTAGAGTGGCACCTACCCCAAAAGATATTGAAAGGATTAAGTAAAACAATATGCAGAACATTTGACTTTGAAAGCATTTGTCTTCATCATTATCACTGTGACTGTCTCATCATTATAATGATATGACATATTTTTTTCCTATCTCTACAGGATCAAAACACATAGAATGTGGCATAAATAATAAGGAACCACAAAAAACATATGGAAATAATAGTTCCATGTTGGAAGACTTAAAATTAAGAACTCAGCTGAATTATGAGAAATTTCCAGGGTCCTCACTTAAACTGCTCTAGGATACACAATATAAAATTATTCTCCTCTGAAAATACTTAAAAGGAAAGAGAGTGTAGGGGAAAATAACAAGGGGGAAAGAATATGCCAGTAATAAAGAAAAAAGGAAACAAAGATTATGTAAATGGGGGTGCGTGTTGCAAAGTGGGGGGAAAAGGGAAAAATGAGAATCAAGTCATGTCATATTCTGGTATAAACTCTCAATGTTCAATGCAATGATGATGTGGATTCATAATGTACCAATAAAGATTTAAATTAAAAATAAAAAATTATTGCATTCTGTAGTTATATGTGAATAAAGTCAAAACACTGAATGATAATTTGAAAAGTCCTTAAGAGGCAATAGAGTCTATCACTGCATATTCATCTGGATATGGGAGCTTCCCAGTCCTAACACTGGATCTAAAATATTTCTAGTACAAGTAAATGAGAAGAAAATAAAATTTTCAAATATCTCCATCTGGAAAAAGAAGATTGGTATACATAAGGGAGAGTAGTTTCACAAAAACTGCCAAAACATAACAAGTTCCTTCACTGGTATCTTGATTCCCTTTTCTATAATATCAAGCTGCTAGTAGTACCTACCTTATGGGATCACTGAGCTAACAATTTAGCATGTTGTATTAAAGAGGTAACAGAAACAATTTTACTACTTGCTAAGATAAGTTAGTTTTCCAAATGTTTTCTTTAACTCCTTGAGGAAGTTTTGCTGGTAAATATGTTATAATGAGAAAGGTGTCCAATTTTGAGTAAATTGTGAAATCAAGTCCAAGAAGGCATTTCTGTCTATATCAATAACACATGGTCAGAAATGCACATCATGTATACAGACTTGAGAGCCCTTGTTTGAATCTCTGTGCTCCTGAGGACAATAAAATCTCTCAAGTTGCTCCAAGAATGTAGGCCAGTCTTTTTCTTCTTTTAATTTGTCCCATGTTATCAACACAAAGAGTTCCTAGCCCTAGCATTAGAGCTTGTCCTATAGCTCAACATAGTGTAGTTTTAAACTAGAACCATTATAGAGGCAACTTGCCTAGATTTGAATCTTTACTTCCTATACCATTGATTTCATCCTTTCATCCTAAAATTATTTAACCTCACTAATCCTCTATTTTCCCATCTGTAATATGATGATAATAAATTAAGACACTGTAGAATTTGGTGAGACAGTGAACGTCTGGTAGGCAGAATACTGCTCCCTTTCACCAGAAAAAAAATGGCAGTGTCCCTATTGCTAAAATCTGTGAATGTCTTTTGTACACAGTAAAATAAATGGTGCAAATGAAATCAAGGTTACAAACTTTTAAATAGGAAATATAAAAGCCTGGATTATCTGAGCAGACTCAATCGAATCACACAGGCCCATAAAAGTCAAAGAAGAAAGTAGTAGAGTAAGTTAGGGAAGTTGTAGGGACATGTAAGGTGTGAGAGAGACTCAATCCACCATCGTTGGTTTTCAAGGCTGTAGAAAGAAATCTTTTTT
>PVIR01035289.1:0-16740 GCA_004026965.1 Petromus typicus | reverse complement strand
ACTTTTACTAATGTAGCCTCTGATTAAATGAGCTAATTTTAAGAGCTTTTTCTTTAAAGACTAAGAAAAAGCATATTTTATTTTCCCAGAAGCCAAAGTCAGGGGAAAAACTGACTCAGTAATGATTACTGTTCAAAAGAATGCTCCACTTCTAAAAGTCAAGAATTAATTCAGAAATTGTTTTTAAAATTTAATTGGAAATCTTCCTAAATAGGTATTTTGAACACAGTGATGAACACAAACAGGACGTACAAAATAAATGCCCAGTTAATGTTTAAAAATACCTTTGGAATGTGAATGGCACAGATGCCAAATAGGCACACCTTGTGTGAATCTGCCATTATTCTCAACTGTTATTTGGAAATGAAATTCAACAATGGTTGTTTTCTTTTTTTTTTTCTTTTCCCTAAAATATTATTTATGCCATTCATTCACCATTCCATGCCACGCTGTACCTGGCCAGGTGACACTAATATTAACTCCTTTCTCCTGACCCCATTTGAGTTTGTTATTCCTACTCTGGGAGGCACTAAAACCTACCACTTGACTGTATCAGTTGAAAAGTTACAAGCAGTTATGTTAATCTCAACTAAGGAAGTTTTCACTGCATTACTGTTTGGTTGCAATAACTGGCTTGTATTGCGGGGTGTAATTATACAACCTTTTCAGACAATGCACTTGTGACTACTATAAAAGGTGAGGCTGCTTGGATTGGAGCACGAAGAGCAGTCCCGGTTCACAGTCGTTTTCCCAACACTAATGGCTAATCGTTCCTCTTTCATTTTCAAGAAGATCAGAAAGTTGTCTTTGCATTATATAATGCCCACTTTATGAGAAACTTGATCATATTTATAAGGATTTATCTTTGTTTCTCCTGAGCAATTGGGTTGTTTTCATCATATACCTATGGTGACTTGCAAGTGCTCAACTTCCCCTATTTAAATTAGCGTTAGGTCAAAGTTGTCACCTGAACCAAAACATGTTTTAATCTCATTTCATATTATTTTTCTTTCCCTATCTAACTCATATCTTGAATTTTATGTATCCTTGACAGACATTGACATCCTCTTTGAAATGACAGTGAATAAAGATGCACGAAAGATATTTATATTGTTTTTATATTGTTATATTTTATATATGTTTATATTGCTATGACTTATATTGTTAGATGTCCCCCTAAACGGCATGCGAATGCGATGGGGCTATTTTGGAGGTGGCTAAATCCAGAGGATGTGATGCTGGGGTAAATGGCGTGTGACTACTAAGCCACTACACATGAGTGATTGGTTTGGCGCTGCCCTAATCCCAGTAGTCTAAATAAGATAAAAAGGGCAGAAAGAGGACGTTAGAGTCTCTTGTTTCTTTGCTGTCTTTCACTGTGGTAAACTATTGCCTCTCTGCCATCCACCCTGCCTTGGGGCCAGCAGATTATGGATTGAAACCTCTACGAACTCCAAATAAACTCCTCCCCTGTAACTTTGGGTATCGGGTATTTTGTCTCAGCAGTGAGAAAAAGAGTAACTGACCATACTGCTTCTAGAATTGATCTAATCTTGTGCGATTGGAGAGTGAGACTTTTTCAGCTTGACAAATGTTCCGTTTTTGGTTTTTTTGGATCCATAATAACCTGTGAATAGAGAGACAGCTAAAGTTGGTACAAACATTATAGGCAGTCAAATAAGGCTGAGCCCTCAGGAGGGTCAGCACAAAAGATGAGAACACATTACATCTGTGGCCAGAGGTGCATCTGTTGGAGATTGGGCCTCAAGATGAAGACAAAATGACTGGGCCTGTGTACACCCTGAGGGATAAGTGATAACCCCTGATGCAGTGAACCCGAGATAGAAATCAGTCACCTTGGTAGGCGACTAAGACCCTTGGATCCCTCATCTTCCTGAGAAGTTCTTTGTTCTTCCCATGTGCACTAGTTATGTAACCTGCTTCCGCACTGGGTCTCTGCCACCTAAGTGACTTATCATCTTCCTGGTTGATCATAGCTTTAGTTGTACTCAAGTGGCTATGCTCTATAAAACTTCCCCTAGAGGGCTGGGGATTTGGCTCAGTGGTTCCGGCGCCTGTCTTGCAAGCACAAGGACCTGGGTTCAATCTCCGGTAACCACATACAATACTGGGCATGGAGACTCACGCCCAGCAGCAACCAGTACCACATACCACAGTGCCGGGCGTGGTGGCTCACGCCTGTAATCCCAGCACTCGGGAGGCAGAGGCAGGAGGATTGCTGTGATGTGAATTGGAGGCTGAGCTCAGGGCCAGCCTGAACCACAAAGCAAGACCTTGTCTCAAAAACACATAAAAAAAAAAAACAAAAAAAAAAACTTCCCCTAGAAAGTGAGACCACTCCTGCCTCTCAGGAGCTATCCCATCAATAAAATATTTCCCACTGTTAACCTCCATTGCTCCTTAAAATTCATTCTTTGATTTAGGGGAGAATGAACTCGGTGTATCTGACATCTAGCAGGTTTGGGGTTAGAATATTCCCTCTATATCATTTGAGGTCTGATAATCATATCAATATTTTGATCAAATGGGATTAAGAATAATACCACCTTAAATATAGCTAATAATATTTTTCAAATGGTTGGTTTTCTTTTGATTGCAGAATTTGAAAAAGGAGGCGTCTTGGTTCAGTAAAAAGAAGCACATAAAAATTTGTAATCGAGCAAACCCTATTTCTGCCATTTACTGTGTAGCTTTGGAAAAATTACCTGTAACTCAGATAATATTGCTTAAATCTTAGAGCAAATGAGACAGAATACATCAAGTGCATGGCATACAGTCAGATGCCCAGTACACTTGTCTTACCATTACTGTTGTTAATGTTACAATTTACATATCATAATGCACTTGGCAAGAACTCCAGCAATTTTTCTTTTTTAACAACAATGAAAATTTCTAAAAATTAAACTGCATAGGACTTCTACTGATAGCATTACAAGCTAGATACTTATGACTGTCCCACAGCTAAACTCCTAAAATACACATGCACACACAACCCCCAAATCAAAAATAAAACATGTAGTAAGTCTGCAGTGGAATTTATAGGAAAATAAAACCCAAGATTTCTACTGATCCCCGACAGCAACAAAAAATATAAAGCAAACAGTAAACAGAAATCAGAGAAGTTGCTAATTGAAGAGCATGGCTACTTTGCAGGGCCATGCGATGATCGAGAACACAGAGTCCAGGCATTCTATAGCATTCAGAAGTCCAGGAAATCAGCACTCAAGGACCATATATGTCGAGGGAGCTTATTCTGAGATACTCACTGCTCCCACCTAATAAACACTTGAAGAGGCTACAGTCTCAGTGAACGAATGAGTGCCTGAGAAAATGCCCTTCAGTAGCACAGCAAATAAGAGAACCTGTTTATCTCTGTCCTAACTTCAAGAAGAAAACAATAAAAGGGCAGGGGATTTAGCTCAGTGATTCCAGCGTGTCTTGCAAGCGCAAGAGCCCGGGTTCTATCCCCGGTAACCACATACCATACTGGGCGCGGAAACTCACGCCCAGGAGCAACCAGTACCACACACCACAGTGCCGGGCGTGGTGGCTCACGCCTGTCATCCCAGCACTCTGGAGGCAGAGGCAGGAGGATTGTGAGTTGGAGGCTGAACTCAGGGCCAGTCTGAACTATAAAGCCAGACCCTGTCTCAAAAAGAAAAAAAAAAAAAAGAAGAAGAAAACAATAAAAAGAATGTATAACCTGTTCTCATGTAAGTCTACAATCAAAATTCATACATTCTTATTAAAACCATCTGGGGTTCATAGCACATCTTGGCCCCCAGCAGAAATAATCAGAAATCCTTTCTATTGGAAAACATTTTTTAATCTAAACCTCTTAGGACTTTTTCAAAACACGTGTACCCAAAAATACATTCACAGTGGAAATGAAATTCACAAGGAATAAGAAACAACACATAACAGATTTAGACCTTAAGAACTTCAAATATCAGCATTGTATGATAATACCCAGAATATTAAATATATAAGTGAAAATGGAATTGAAGCTGTGTAAAGAACATGGAGCTACCATTATATGACCGTGCAGATTGTAAAAAGAACCAAATATGACTGATAGAAAAAAAAAAGCACCACAATTTGAAAAACGATATAGGCTAAAAACTAGATAAAACACAGTTGTTGAGAGAATTAATGAACTGGAGGCAAATATGAAGATATTATCCAAAATGGATTATAAACTTTCAAACAGATGGAATCAAGGAAACATGAGACATGCAGGTATAATGAAAAAGAAAATAGTGAAAATAGGAAATAGGAACATTAAAATGAATTGTATAAATAAATATCTGTGCCTTACACCCTTCAGAATTGAGCAAAACATACTTTTTCATATTCAGGAGGTCCAGTGAATCCCAAGAATGATAGTTTCAAAAATTCATACTTCAACACATTGTAGTAAAACTGCACATCCCTAAAAGCAAATAGATATTTTGGGAGGAGGACAGAGAGAAGACGGTCACGCTCCGAAAACGGAGCAGCCGCAAAAGAAACCACAAATAGTAAGATAATATCTCCACAGTGCTAACAGAAAATAATGCTCAAGTATGTACCCAGCAAAACTATCTTTCAAAAATGGCGGGTAAGTAAAATATCCAGACAAAAATTTTATGTCCTAAACATAAATGTATCAGAGCAATAACAAAGTTGGTATTTTCCTACATGTCCCCTTCATGAATGATCATGAAGATGAAGTCTTAACAAGCTGTCTTTTTCAAACAGAGAGAAGCTCTGTACTAGTGGTTTTTTTTTTTTTTTTTTTTTTTTTTTAGGTTTTTGGAGACAGGGTCTCACTTTGTGGTTCAGGCTGGCCCTGAGCTCAGCCTCCAACTCACATCACAGCAATCCTCCTGCCTCTGCCTCCCTAGTGCTGGGATTACAGGCGTGAGCCACCACACCCGGCACTGTGGTATGTGGTACTGGTTGCTGCTGGGCGTGGGTCTCCATGCCCAGTATTGTATGTGGTTACCGGGGATCGAACCCGGGTCCTTGCGCTTGCAAGACAGGCGCCGGAACCACTGAGCTAACTCCCCGGCCTCGTACTAGTGTTTTTAGGAGATCACTGTAATAGCACCCGCTGGACCAAGGGTGGCGAACCTGTGGCACAGCTGTCTCAGCAGCTGAGCATCAGATAACAGCTATTTTTTCAAAACTAACACTTCAGTATTCAGGTTTAATTGTAGTACTGGCATTTTGCAATAAATGAGTTTTGGGTATTATCATACAATGCTGATATTTGAAATTCTTAAGGTCTAAACATCACAAGGTAGATGATACTACAATACCATGAGGATTTAAAAAAAATTTTTTTTTTGGAGAGAGGATCTCTCTTTGTAGTTCAGGCTGATCCTGAACTCACTATGTAGCCCAGGGCAGCCATGAACTCCTGGCAGTCCTCCTGCCTCTGCCTCCCGAGTGCCGAGATTATAGGCGTGAGCTCCCATGCGCAGCGATAGCACCATGATGAAATGGAAAGAAGAGGAAACTTTGCTGTTCAGGACGCATGTTCCCGACAGCAGTTCTTGGAGACTCTGCCTCTAGAGGGTATGGTATTCTCTTCTGAACATCTCCGCATCTACACATATATTAGATCGATGTACATGTATGACATCAAATTTATAGAATGTCGAGGACAATTTATATTCCTGTTCTATGTGCAAGCAGAAATGATGAACACTACAATATCTCAGGAAAATTGTTTAAAATTTACCCTAACAGATTTATAGGGTAGTAACATTCAACATTTCATTTGGAAAATGTGACAGATACTTGATTTGAGAGAAGTAGTGATCTTAGTGTTAGTAAGGCCTTTAGCCATATACTAATCTGCTCTTAATATTCTTAGTGCCTGATAACAACAGGCACTAATTATCTGTTTAGCTCGCTCAGCCAGAACTTAAATTGGTCACTCTGAAATTCCCTGCTGGATAGCTTTTCTCAAAAGATTACAAAATGTGAGGAAGAATCTAAAAATGTACCCCTTTCTTGTTGAATTATATTACAGTAGCATATGAAAATACACAGATAATTTTGTACCGTCTACAGAAAGTTACTGTTTTGACTTGAATGTGATGCCCAGAGAGATGTTTTATGCTCACCTGAAACATACAAAGTACATGTGATACATCATGGAATAGGCTTTTTTTTTTCTGGCATCTGAAGTCTTTAGGTTAAGCTTGCAATAGTCTTGTAGCCACAATAATAGGCTAGGGAAATTAATAAGCAGTATAGTTTTTTTTTTTTTTTTTTTTTTTTTTTTTTTAGTTTTTTGAAACAAGGTTTTCCATCGTCGTTCAAGCTGGTCTCGAATTTGAGGCAATCCTCCTGCCTGTGTCTCCCAGGTGCTGGGATTACAGACATGAGCCTCCATGCCTGGCAAGACATGATATTGATAATAGAAAAAGTAAAGAAGGATCTCGGGCAGCAGTGGTCAGCAAATGAAGTAAATATTTTCAGATTCCACTCCTGCTCTTGACCGTGGCAATTATTTTGGCTTCTAGGAAAGAGGATAATAAGACAACTCCTTTGAGCCTTGTGAATTTAAAGATCTGTGATACTATATTTTGTGCCTATGCTGAACAGTACTGACCCTCAGTAAATATAAACCAATATGTCAGCTCACTTCATAGAGATCGTCTTCTTTGAAAAACAGGTTATTATCTGAATTAAGATCTCGTTAACCACGCAGATAACTGTATAATAGCAAACACAATACTCAGAACTGTTGGATAAATATTTGTAATTAATTAACTTTGATCAAGTCATCACATTTTGTGCCTGAGCTCTCTCCTCTTAGGTCAAAACGATAATTACTACAGTTTCCTAATTAGCAAGAATAACTAACATATTACTGTTAGAAAAGCACTATTGGAGCCCCATACAACAGAATTAAGTGAAGAACTATGTGGGATTTTTTTTTAAAAAGAGAGAAATTAGAAAATGTTTAAGAGAAATGTCTTATACTTAATCAAGTTTGGACTGTACCTTGAGCAAATCAGGCTTTCATGGAAAGTTCCATGAGGCTTTGAAACAAAGGCCGCAGAAACTTTGTAATAGTCATGTGGCCGGAAATACTACAACTGGTTTGTGATTTAGGGCTAAGGAAGAAGATTGAGGTAATTTCTACTGAATAATATCATCTCCCAAGTTGCTGGTATTTGCTGTACTAATTGGAGCATGTCATTGGGGTGGACCGTATGTATAAAATTGTGCAAACTCTAAAGCCATCAATATCTGAAATGGTGAAGACCTCTTTATTAAACAGAACTTCACCTGTGTATCTCAGACTTTTCCAATTATGTGTGTGATCTGTACCAAAAATAGTAATCTTTGGTAAAATTGGGAGAAACCTGGGACTTGCTTACCGAGGAGATCTTGTCAACACAGTTTTCCCAAGGTCGGAAGATCAGTGTGTTGGAACACCTGCAGTCCATTCATGCAGGTTTGGGTGTTTTACTTTGGTAAAGCTCTGGCAAAGAAAGAAGCTTAATACATAAGTGAGTCTTTGTTTTGAGGCTTTGTCCAGAAAGTCCCAGTCCACAGGCCCAGAAGAAGTCTTACCTGTTCCTGGAAAGGGTGCACCTTTAAAATCATTTTTGTCGAAAACTGAGTATGAGGTATTAAATCCAGCACCACAGAAATTGGTTCTTTCCCAAGAACAAATCAAGAACAGCTTGATTGAATGTAAGACTTTTATTTTCTTGTTTGCCAAAAGAAAGTGAAAACCTCCTCTAAGAACACTGTGATAAGGAATAGCCATTCACGGCTTCCTTGATAAGTAACTGAGGTAAAAATCTAATGTTTAAAATGACAGAAGATGAGAGTTGGGAGGAATAACCAGGTGATTTGTCCAGTGATAGAGGAAATGCTTCTGCAATTGAAATGATAAAGCATTATCTGTTAGCTTTAACTGATAAAGCTGTATCAGTTTCTCTGTATGGAAAGATTAAAAAAATAAGAAACTTTATAATCACAGATATTATAGATGCCATGTATGTTCAATAGCAAGAACTCCTGTCATTGGGCCAGGGAGTTGGCTCAGTGGTTCCGGCGCCTGTCTTGCAAGCGCAAGGGCCTGGGTTCGATTCCCCGGTAACCACATAACAATACTGGGTGTGGAGACCCACACCCAGCAGCAACCAGTACCACATACCACAGTGCTGGGCGTGGTGGCTCACGTCTGTAATCCCAGCACTTGGGAGGCAGAGGCAGGAGGATTGTGATGTGAGTTGGAGGCTGAGCTCAGGGCCAGCCTGAACCACAAAAAGTGAGACCCTGTCTCAAAAAACCTAAAAAAAAAAAAAAAAAAAAAAAAAAAAAGATCTTCTGTCATTGTCTACTTTAATCATGACAATCTTCTCAGTAAAATTTTCTTTTGAATAGAATTAAAGCTAACTTTTAAAATTTTCTACAGTTTAGTTACTTTTAGGCCTTTTCCAGAATAAACTGTTAATATTTGTATGAAGAAGACACAAGAAATAAATCTTAAAGATTTTAAAATATTTTTATATGAGGAAAATCTATTTTCAATGCAATAAAATTATATGCGAATATTTTGGTATATGCCTGATGTACATTTTCTGGCATGAAAATTCATAGCTTTCATTTGATTCAAAATGAATTCTGTGGTTATTCCTCCAGCTCAAAGTTCATGGATTCTTAATATAGAGTATAGAATACCATTCAGGTCATACAGCCTTTCCTTTGACCTCCCCGTAACCTAACTGTTATCTGTACTCCCTTGGTATCGACACTTCTAGTAGTGGATGTCTTTTTCAGATTCAAGTTTTGTGCAGCAAACCGGGTCAAACCCGGGATCAAACCCGGGTCCTTGCACTTGCAAGACAGGCGCCGGAACCACTGAGCTAACTCCCCGGCCCTAGACACACCAAATTTTTGTTTATTTATACTGGTACAATGTTATATTGATACATGTATTATACGCATCAGTATGATATACTGAAAAGTAGGTGAACATACTGGCCTCTGATTACCCCAAGCAAGAAAACTGTAGTGTTTACAACCAACTCCTGGGAGGAGTCATTGTGTGAGGGCCGTTGTTGGAGGAATGGGTGTGTTGATTCCTTGGCATGATCCCCTGTTGGAGGCACCGGCTGGGGATTTCTGTGCTCCTGAGAAAGGGATAAGGTGAGGAGTAGTGGAAGGAAGGAGGCTGCAGGCAGATGCAGACACTGAGTGGAAACCAGCCAGAGCACCGGAAGGGCCTTCAAAGTCGGCTCCACCTCTTAGAATTGAAGAGATGCAACTCTTGGGGTACCACATGGTGCCTTGTATATATATTAATCTTTATTTTATCTGTGTTTTCATTCCATATCATTAATTTTTCCTTTTTATTACTTTGTAGCTTGTAGGTCAGGTATTAAATATTGTACTCTGTTATGGCGGCCAGACAGACTTCCTGTCCAAGTATGTGTGGAGAAATGTTGCATTATACAATATTTTGTATATGAGTGAAGTGTATGAAGAGCTATCATTCCAACTTTTTTGTTCACTCTTTTTAAGGTTTCTATTGATCTGTTTTTCTCTAAAATTTTAATGTTGTCTCAATTAAGCTCTATTTAATTCCCTAAGGTATAACCAATGGTTTACTTACCTAACATTTCTTCACATGTTAGGTTAAGTGGCAATAAGTTTGGGCTAAAAAGCAATAGAGTAGAATTGGGAATGACAGAGGAGGAAAAGTGAAACGGAGGGGGATTTAGCTCAAATGGCACCACGCCTACCTTGCAAGCACAGGAACCCAAGACTGATCTTTAGTAATACTTATTTAAAAAGAGAAAATAGGGGCTGGTGAGTTAGCTCAGTGGTTCCGGAGCCTGTCTTGGAAGCACAAGGACCCGGGTTCAGTCCCCGGTAAACCACATACCATACTGGGCATGGAGACTCACGCCCAGCAGCAACCAGTACCACATACCACAGTGCCGGGCGTGGTGGCTCACGCCTGTAATCCCAGCACTCGGGAGGCAGAGGCAGGAGGACTGTGATGTGAGTTGGAGGCTGAGCTCAGGGCCAGCCTGAACCACAAAAGTGAGACCCTGTCTCCAAAAACAAAAAAGAAAAGAAAAGGAAAAAGAAAAAATAAAAAAGTGAAACAGAGTAGGCCCTAGATTGGTAGTTATTGAAGTGACAGGTCTTGGAAGTTTCTTTTGTTATTCTTTTGTATATGTCTGAAGATGTCCCTAATTAAAAAGTTTAAAGCCATTAAAGAAGGGCTGTTCTGTTAACATCTTTTATGTAATTAGATTTTTATATCAGAAAAATATGAAGAATAAAAGATCTGAGTAAAGTAACACGGATGTGTCTTTGTCACAAACATCTTTTGAAAGGGACAGAAAGAAATGACATTTTGCCCGCTGATACTAAACTTGATCACCCCGCAAGTAAGTAGGAGCTTCGGCTGGAGGCGGTGGATCCCACGACAGTGAGCTGTCTTCAGGCAGAAGGGCGAGCGAGAGCTCTCACACTGCGCCAGGGCCCGCGGGCGGCCTGTGACTGATTCCCACGGAGGAGCAGGAACCAAGAAAACGAGTTGCGCTCCCTTCCTGGTTCTCACAGCTGGCCCTCTGGACTCAGAGCCGTTTCTTCTTAGTTAACTGATACAGGAGCTGCCCACCACATCATTCACAGCTCCCTGGGTCTCACTGCGTCAGATGCGCCCTCTTTATGTTACTCAGCCCTTCAGTCCATAAGTCCCACCCAAAGAGCTTGTAAGTGTGTTCATATCTCCCATAATTTTCTATCTCCCTCTACTATGATGGCTCTAGCTACCTTTTTCTTTCCCTCCTTACACTGTTGCTTCAAAATAGTAGTATTGTATCATGATTTCCAATTTTTGCATTCTTTAGTAATTAGACTTCTGCACTATTGCATTCTTAAAACTGCAGTAGTTAAAAAGATAAACAGCTGCTATAAACATGGGTACACATATATTGCTGTGATGTGAATCTTGTAATTCTTTTGTGTATATACCTAGCAGAGTGATGGCTGGGTCAAATGGGACCTGCAATCCTAGCTTTTTTTTTTTTTTTTTTTTTTTAGGTTTTTTGAGACAGGGTCTCGCTTTGTGGTTTAGGCTGGCCCTCAGCTCAGCCTCAAACTCACATCACAATCCTCCTGCCTCTGCCTCCCAAGTGCTGGGATTACAGGCGTGAGCCACCACGCCCGGCACTGTGGTATGTGGTACTGGTTGCTGCTGAGTGTGGGTCTCCACACCCAGTATTGTTATGTGGTTACCGGGGAATCCAACCCGGGCCCTTGCGCTTGCAAGACAGGCGCCAGAACCAGTGAGCTAACTCCCCGGCCCCAATCCTAGCTTTTTGAGGAATCTCCACACTGATTTCCACAGAGGTTGTACAAATCTACATTCCCACCAACAGTGGAGAAGGGTTCCTTTTTCTTTGCAGCCTCACCAATATTTACTGCTAGCTAATTTTGAAATAGCAGCCATTCTTTGTGAAGTGAGATGAAATCTGTGTTGTTTTCATCAGCATCTCTCAAATGACCAATGATGTTGAGCATTTAATCTTGGAAACAACCCAAATGTTCATCAACTGGAGACTGGATAGAGAAGATGTGGTTCTTTTATAGAATGGAGTATTACTCTGCCATTAAAAATGATAAGATTGAGTCATTCTTATTCAAATGGATGTACCTTGAGGACATCCTCAGAAGTGAAATAAATAGGTCACAGATGTGTAAATATCATATCTTTTTTCTGGTATGAGAAAATGAAGTTGTAAATGAGTAGTAGTATGTATAGTTGATACTGTGCAATAGAAAATATTTAAAAGGAAACAAGATGTAGGGACAAATAATGAGGGGAAAAGAGTGTGATAGTAATAAAGAAAAAAGGAAACAAAGATTATGTATATAAGGGGTGGAAGGTTGCAGGGCAGGGGGAAAGGGGAAAGATGAAAATCAAGTCATGTCATATTCTGGTACAAACTCTCAATGTTGAATGTGATGATGATGTGTATTCATAATGTACTAATAAAGATTTAAATTTTTTTTAAAAAAGACAAACAAAAACCGCCAGCCAGCTGGGCAAACCAGTGAGGTGGCACATTCCTGGAACCCTAAACGCTAAGGCTGGAGGATTTCCATTAGTTTAAGGCCAGTCTGGGCTACATAATGACATAATAGACCCTGTCTTGAAAACAAAACCAAACAAACCACTAATTGTCTAATTAATAAATCCAATGGCCAGCTTGAAGTCTGTCTTAATCTCTGTTCTGAAATAAACTAGATATAGTTTTGTGCACTTTGTAAATATTAGCTCTTTAGTCCTATAACAACCCTGCCAGGTAGGCACAAGTATTATTCTTCCCATTTTGCAGAGAATAGAACAGAAAAAGAGAGGCAGGAAGGGTAGAAAGGAGAAGGAGAGAGATTGGCCCAGCACTGTTCTTCACACATTACCACCTTCTATATTCCATAAATGTTTCCATTTGTTTGAGGGATCGGTTTCAGAGGTGATGGCTGTCATAGGCAGAAACATGCCCCAACTTTTGCAAAGCATCCTAATGGCCAGATTCCAGTGGCATACTGGGCTATACCATGAAGGAGATTTGAGGTTCTAGGTGGCTGGTAAGGACAGCATCCAGCCCTTGTGAGCCACAGTGTCCTTACCGGTGGAAGAGAAGGCAGGAGAGAATGAGGAGGTGATGTGAGGACAGAACACAAGGTCAGAGAGAGGGGTTTCGAGCCAGACACACACATGACTCACTGCTGGAGGCTATAGGACTGAGGAAGAGGAGGCAGAAAGCTGGAAATACGGATGGTTTCTGGATGTTGGAAAACCCAGGGAACCAGTACTCTTCTAGGGCCCCCAGAAAAGAATGCTGCTGACACTTGGACTTTAGATAAGTAGGCTATTCTGTGGACTGTTATCCCATGGAACTATAACAGATTTGTGTTTGGTAATATTTCTGTAACACTGATGGAAAACCCATACATAACTCTACTAGTCACCTTCTTTTGATCCCATAAATGTTGGTGTTCTACTATATTTGTCTTTGGGACAACTTTACCCATTTTCATGGTCTTAACTACTATCTAAATTGTGTCTCCCAAGTCTCTGCATCTAACCCATACAGAATCCTGACCTTGAGATGTGGGCCCAAGACTCTGCTTCAGTGACTAACAGACAATTCAACCTGACTGTATAACCTTCTCCTTGGCATATGGAAATCTGTATTTCTGGCTTACTAGACAAATGAAAACCAAATCAGATTTAATGGTCAGGTTCAGTGCTGACCTATAGGGAATTCTGATTTGTTTCTTAACCATTTCACTTTGTCACCAGAATCACGAAAGAGTTAAATTCACAAACTCAGGTACCATCACATACAGAGTTCACCAAAAAAATGTATACAGACTTCAGGAAAAGAATGGTATGATTTTTTTCAACAGACAGTGTTGCCCTTGTGTAGGGGACCCCAGAAGATATTGTATATGTCAGAAAAACCACTATACTGCTGGTCCTGAGAGAAAGAATTGAAATTGCATGTGCATGATCTGAAAGACCAGGGTTACCCAACCAGAAGTTTGATGTATTAATAAATATCTGGAAGCTAATGATCACCACTTTGAGCACTTCTTGTAACTGTAGAAGCCAATGCTAACTTGCATTAATCTCATCATGTCTCAATATATTTAGCATTAAAATGTTTATGTTTTTCTTTTCTTGAAATGTGTATACCTTTTCGGTGGAGTTTATGTATATCATGCACAGGAATGGATAGATCGATAGATTGATAGATGACAAATAGATAGATGTATACTCAGAAGTCATTTTCGGTCTTTTACTAGTCCTCCAAAACCCTACAGGAAATAAGTCTTGTTGGTTTTACCTCTTTGGTCTCTCTATATTATTTCCTTGTCTCTACCCCAGCACTAGTCCTTTGCTCCATTATTTGCCTGCTTAGTCATCTTTACCTTCCTGGATTTTAACAATAGCATTCTGACTGTTGACTTAAGATAAGCCCATTCACTCACTCCACCGCTCTTTCTCATGTGGCCACCAGAGACGCTTCTTAAAACACAAATCTAATCATGTTCCTTCCTTCCTTAAACGTCTCCAGTGTTCACTTACTCCCTCAGACACAAAACATGGGAAAAAAGATCTGGCCCCAGCCCGGCTCTCCAGTGTGCTTTGTGGACAAGCTGAGCCACTCTGTGCCTTGTGCCTTTGCACCACTATTCTCATTGTTTGGGGATATTTCTCATAGTTTCTTTCATCTTCTTCTTTTTTAAAAATTGTTAAATAGGTACATTTTATATACATATCCTGATCACACTCAATGTTAACAATTTGTACCAATATATGATATGAATTGATTCTCATTTTTTCCCATTTCCCTGCCCACCCTACGCACATTTTTTAGCTGTTGTCATCTCAAGACTTATCTTGTAGGGCCTAGGATTTAGCTCAGTGTTTCCAGCATCTGCCTGGTAAGCTCAAGGTCCCAAGTTCAATTCCCCATACCACGTCACAAAGCCGGATGTGGTGGCTCACACCAACAATCCCAGCAGTTGGGAGGCAGAGGCAGGAGGATTGCTGTGAGTTGAGGGCTTGCCTGAGCTACACAGTGAGTTCAGGGACAGCCTGAACTACAAAGCGAGACCCTGACTAAAAAAAAAATCCCCACCTGTGAAGGCTTCCTTGCTCTTCTCAAGTAGAATTAAACATCCCCTTTTTTCCCCCTGTATATCTTCATCAGAGTAATTACTATTGTAGTTATTTTTCTGTCTTCTTTTCCAAGTAAACTTTGAGCTCTTTATGAATAAGAAGCATCATTTATTCATCCCTGTATTCCCAGCATCTAGCATAAAGCTACATGTTCACTGAACCCAAGAAACAACTCTTTGACTAGAATCAGAGTGAGGCAAAGGGGCACTCACAAAACTTTTGCTTATTGTAGGTTATAATGAAACTTTGTTGAGGCAGATAATGGTGTGAACTTCTTTTTGTAATTCTTTGATTATATACCAGTCACTAATTTGGAAAAATAAGCCTGCACCTCCTGTGTCTGGTCTAAGGTCTAATGTACAGTCCATGGCTAAGAAAGCCGATTTAAACACATAGATATACGGAGGGATGAAGGAAGAGGGTCCCTGACAAGGGGAGGTAGACCGACTGGGAAGGAAGAGTGGAATTCAGACATTACTGCAAGGGGCAAGGTCAAGAGTAAGGACGTGGAAGTAAGAGCATAGCAGGTTAGAGAAGGAAGAACAGCAGATGGTATAAAAGACTGAGGTAAAGACAGGAGAGTAGAAATACACAAACCTGGCGAGCAAGAGTGCTAAAAGGATGCCGCTTAATGACTAGGTGTGAGCTGATGTGGTTTGAATTAGAACGGGCAAAAAGATGTATGGAAGATGGAGGAAGGATCCTCCAGAGAACTTCGTGATCCATAAACAGAAAAGAGTGACAACTGAATCCAAGATGGTAAGTCTCAGAGAAATGACCCAATTAAGTGAGCCCAGAATAGGGAGCTGGCTTTGCCATAAAATGGCAGCATTTGATTATTCCAATAGTTTTATAAAATTAAGACAGAGTTAGGAGTGGCCATGACCATTCTAGAGGTCAAACTAAGATAAACAGTTTATTTTGTATATCCTGAAATTATTAATTATAATCTTTAAAGAAGATCATAGTTGTTTAATAGAGAACTTGAAAAACACATAAGGCAAAAAATTATCCAGAATTCAATCATAAAATTTATCCTTTGGGTAATGTTTGATCTATAAATATGTATCATATGGCACATATTGTTTTTCAATTAAAAATATTTCTGGGCTGGGGACTTAGCTAAGTGGTTTTGGCATCTGCCTGGCAAGGGCAAGGTCCCAAGTTTGATCCCTGGTAACCACATACCACAGTGCCAGCCATGGTGGCTCATGCCTGTAATCCCAGCACTTGGGAGGCAGAGGCAGGAGGAATGCTATGAATTCAGGACTGGTCTGGGCTACACAGTGAGTTCAGGGCCAGCCTGAACTACAAAGTGAGTAAAAACAAAATTAAAAAGTTAACTGCTAAACATCCAGATTGTTTTTATCTTTGCACTTTAAAATTATACACAAAGATCATCCTCTTCTTCATTCTGTCTTTATTGGAAATTCTCATGTTTCATTGTTGAATATATTTGTTTAGATAAATATTCTTTGTCATGATGGAGTAGATTTCTTCTATCCCTAGTCCACTGAGATGTTAAAATTATGAATACTTGCCAATTCTAACAAATGCTGCTTTTGTTTTCCATTGAGATGACATTACTGTTTGCCCTGAGAGTGTAATGAATAATATGGTAATAGGTAATTCTCATGCACTTAGCCTTTCTTAGTAATCTCTTAATAATTAATTATTGAGCTTCACTTATTCATATCTTATTTAAGATTTCAGATCCATACTCATTTGTCGATATCTTTAACTTGACCAGGAACTGGCTTCTAGATGTTTAAAGGATGTGTCATTGCAAATATCAGAGGCTTGAAAATAGACACACACCCGGCAGCTTAGGAATCTGGCATATCTTGCACATAGCTCTTGTAATAAGTAACTGCTGCAGTCCTTATTAAAAATAGGAAAGAGGTTTTCCAGCCCCTCCTGCCTGGTGTCTTTTCAGATCTTTCGTTTGGAGAGCAGTACCCTCCATCCAATTCCAAAGTGCAGGACTCTTT
>PVIR01035288.1:0-16575 GCA_004026965.1 Petromus typicus | reverse complement strand
TCAGGCTGGCCCTGAGCTCAGCCTCAAACTCACATCACAGCAATCCTCCTGCCTCTGCCTCCCAAATGCTAGGATTACAGGCATGAGCCACCACGCCCGGCACTGTGGTATGTGGTACTGGTTGCTGCTGGGCATGATTCTCCACATCCTGTATTGTATGTGGTTAACTGGGGAATCGAACCCGGGTCCCTGTGCTTGCAAGACAGACACCAGAACCACTGAGCTAAATCCCCATCCCCTCATTTACTTATTGTGTGAACAAAGAAAGTAGGAAGCTCGACATGGTCGCATACTTCACACAAACACATAATACCAGTAATACCAGTACTCGGGAAGCTAAGGCAGAAGGATCTCCACAAATCCAAGGGCAGCCTGGGCTAATAGTGGGTTCAAGACCAACTTGAACTACATAGCAAGACCTTTTCTGGATAAAATAATAAATTTAAAAAGGAAAGAAGTCAGAGTGGTAGACGTTAAAGAATTGCTGTGATCTGTTCCCAGATCTCAATTTCATCTGTAAAAACAAACCTATGTACCACAACTGGATATTAATGTACTCACTGCAGTACAGTGAGGTTGGTTCTGTGCTATATCCACAGTCATCTGTTTTCAGCTGAGATCTACCTCCTATTTTAATTAATGGAACTCCAAGTCCCAAGATTCGATTATTATCCTTATTCTATTGACACCTGTTAAGAGATGTAGTACAGATATTCACCACAAATATTCTTTCTTACAGTAGCAGTGGAAATGTCTCAAATATAATAAGATGCATCATAACATGAAATCAGTTTTCATATTTAGTTATTCATCTTTTGATAAAATATAAAGGAAGTTCATTGCAAAGCTCAAAATTCAGTTTCAAGTTCCACTTCTAGATCAAGATTCATGCCGGCTCTTTTCAGCCTAGGCGCCCATGCATGCTTACAGACCTTTCCGGGTCTCAGATATGGAATAATTCTGCATGTATTTGCATTCTTGCAGCCTGCTTATTCACCAGCTCTGTAAAACCATTCTGGTTTGTGTCACAGAAGCAAGCGGAGTCACCCTGTTTACAGGGATCTCAGGTCACCGAAGGAGACCAGATATGGACACTGCAGGAGACTTAAGAGTGAAAACATACTGACCCCAGACAAGATTGACTTCTGCAAAGAGGAAGAATTGTACATTGTAGGTATAGAGAGAAGATTCTACTCCCAGGAAATAGAAAAGTAAGTGTAAGGATTGTAAGTCAGATGCATGCATGGTGAGCTGAATGGACAGTAACAAGGAAAGAGGCATGGAACTCTAGTTGAAAGGGTAACTTTTATTGCCCTTTTTCGGAAAACAGGTATCTCGTTACAATGAGGCTTTGCATCTATTATCAAGAAAAAAGTTGTTTTTCTTTTCTTTTTTTTTTTTTTTTTTGAGACAGAGTCTCACTTTTGTAGTTCAGGCTGGCCCTGAGCTCAGCCTCAAACTCACATCACAGCAATCCTCCTGCCTCTGCCTCCCGAGTGCTGGGATTACAGGCGTGAGCCACCACACCCGGCACTGTGGTATGTGGTTCTGATTGCTGTTGGACATGAGTCTCCACACCCAGCACTGCTGTACGTGGTTACCGAGGATCAAACTCAGGTCTTTGCACTTCCAAGGCAGACATCCTAACCACTGTGTTAAATCCCTGGCCCTAGAAGAAAGGATTTTACTCTCACTGAGAAGTGAGTCATTGGGGCACCAGCTGAGAAATATTCCACAGTTTTATTTTTAAGGGATTCTTCTTTTCTTTCTTAATTTAATATGAGTAAGTGATGAGGTTACTTTGGAACATGCAAGCAGGAGACTACTTTACCTCATGGAGTAGAAATGATTGGGCTATTTTACAAAGATCTTAAGCTTCTAGAGTCTAATTATATAAGATTCCTTTAAGATGGCTGAGATATATCTGACTTCTTAATCTGTTATTAATTCTTCCTCCCAGATAGTTTACCTACTGGGAAATTTCTGGAAGAGACCACAAGGAACTATAGCCCATGAGAGTCCAGCCCTCACAGGTGTGGCTAGTTATGGCAGGGATGTTCTCTTGCTTGACCCTTCAAAGAAACTCATAAAATAGTCTCATTTTCCTAGAGATGAGACAACAAGTGCAGAGTCTTGGCCTAAGCCCCACACCGTTGAAAGTGCTGTTGAAATCTGCACTCCGCACTGATCCTGTGTGAGCAGCTGACACAAATTTCCATCTGTCAACTCAGTCCTTCAGTATAATCACTGCTCCAAGATGTGGTATCTCAGATACTGTGTGGGCAGCAGAAGCAGAAATGTCATCCTCGGTCTTCCCACAGTCTGTGGGATAGCTGGCCATAAAGGAGCTGTCTAACCCACAGTCCCTGAAAGCTAGACCTAAAACATTCACGAGCAGGTATCATCCTGTCCTTTACTTGCAGAGAAGAAATGGCACAGGAAGAGACTGAGGAGAATTTACTACCATCAGCCTGGTCCTGTCTATTCCCATCACACTGCTACACCATTGTCTATTCTTTATTGAAACCAAGCACAGAGGTAGTAAATCCTGGGTCTTTTGGCCAAAATTTCTGAAGGCGCTCCTGTAACATCTTGGATAAATAACTTCGTTGGTCGTATCTCTTGTCATTCTGTTTCTTGTTAAGCAAGTGTCAGCCATGGTCCTTTCAATTTAAAAGTCAAAATTCTGACGTGAAGGTGAATGCTCACAATTTTGATAAGCACACATCAACACCATAGCACCCTTCCCTGATGCAAGGAACAAATGCTGAGCTGGTATACGGGATGCTCTGAGATTTGTCTGTGACGCTCCCACCAAAACTTTGTCTCATACTACTTGTGAAAAAGTAGTGACATAGCCATCCAAACACTTTTATGTGATGAACTGTGTTGGAGTGGAGTCTAGATTTATAAGACCTATGCTCACGTACCCATGTTTGCAAAGAAAAGAAGAGTGAGAAGGACAGAGAGAGAGAGAGAGAGACATCTTGGCTACAGCTGTGCTAAGTGCAGCTCATCCCGCAGGTTCAGAAGACAAGAGTCCAGTGCCCATCTGTGCTTCTCAGACGCATCCCAGAACTTCCACTTGCCAGGAAAATGCCCACTAGGACCAACCTGGTTTTCTTCAGAGCTTAACAAATGAGATGTTTCTAAACATCAGCTTGAGGAATAACATTTTCTCCCAGTTATTTGATGCTTTCTGTGACTTGCTATATTTTACACTATTTGCTTTCAAAGGGGGAGGGGATGTGTCATTCTTTCTTGATACAGTCATAAAAATAAACAAATCCTTCTACATTCCTTCTGAGAAATGAACTCCATCTTTATTTTCCCAAGCTAAGGAGATCTTTTTACCCCCATCTCAGCAAGGGGAATGAAAGCCTTTTTATTAACTTACTTCTCCGTTCACTGCTGATGGCTTCCTTTACAAAGAATCAGCTATGTCCACAGACCCCACGATGAAAAGATGAATAAATGACCGGAAAAATTCCAACAAACCCTTTGATGTCCACTCTGAACAACAACTGCTGTAAGGAATCACACTAAAATACTGAGGTAAAGCCACTGTGGAGAGTACAATCATTATGAGATGAGTGCTTATCTCTGTGTCCACAGGGGGAAGGAGAAGAAGCATACTTAGTCTGTAGTGTGGGATGGAAAGGGAGGAGGAAAGTTACCAGGCACCAAACACCACCTCCTTGGCTCCCCAAAGCAAACTAAGCAACTTGAACCTTCCTTGCATTTAGTTTGGTCTGCTGTTTAAGTGAGGAGAAGCACAAGTGCCTATGAACATAGAAATGTAGCTACATTCGCAGGGGTTGGAATCATGCAGATCTTGGTTCAAGTCTCCATTCCGACACTTATGAGCTGTGTGATTTGGGCTGGGGTATCAAACACCCTTGGCCCTCCTTGTCTCTTCTGAACACAAGCAAGAAGTAACCAGAGTGGTTGGGTCTACTGGGAAAAACTGTGTGGAAAATAGTTATTCAAGGCAGCACAGAACAGGCTTACTCTGAGGGTACCTGTCTGATGACAACCAGTGGGACCCCGCAGCACAGTGAGAAGAGGGAGGCTGTGTAAGGCGGCAGGCTCCAAGAATAGATGATTAACCTCACTCACACATCCCTCACCTCTCCTCTCACCTTGAGAAAATTACTCAGCCACAAAGAAATTATGTGAGTTGGAGGCAAAACCAGGGAGGAGGAAACAGAACTCTGAGTTATAATTCTCCCTCTGTGCTACACAAATTACACAGGACCACAGGCAGGTCTCACAGCCTTTCTGGACCTCATTTCCATTTGTGTAAAAATGAATGAACTGGGCTATGTAGAACTTTGAGGCTCCGAACCTTAAAAATATTTATGAGCTTAATTTTCCCAGTAAGGTGGGGAGGGCAGGGCATCTATGTGAGTCACAGCACAGGGTCAGAGGAGGTTCCCCACTGTGGAGCTGGAGGACACTGATTTGCTCTCGTCCTATCCATGGGGGAAGTTGTAGGTTTCTGACTTTCATCCCTGAAAATGAATTTTCAAGATGAAGTTTATTAGGAAGAATTTTAAAAGGACACATTCAAAAGGACATAATTAGTAGTGTGTGGGAAGGGGGAAATAGAGAAAGAGAGGGAGATGAAAGGGGGAAGGGAGAGAGAGAGCTCGTGATCAGGGAGGGGGTCCTTATTTGGACGTGGTGTTAGGATGGGTTATTTCTCAAATGGGATGTTCTAGAGCCTCTCGGGTTTTGCATTCCTGGGCTGTGTTCAAATGTAAATCATTTTCATGTGTTGGAAGCTAAGATGTGTTGCCTAAGAGTGCACTTTCTGGAGGGGATGGTGGAGGTGGTAGGAGGCAGCGCATGTTACAGGTAAAAGGCAACATTGGCTGGTGCCCAGCATATAAACTTATTGTTTTTAAGCATTAGAAACTTTTCCTGGAAGGGGGACGAAAGGTTTTTCAATAAACTTTCATGTCCTAAAGCTGCAGTTTTTATTAAAAATACCGCTTTAAAATTATGCTTTCCCTTTCCTCCTTTCTGTCCTATCCTTATTTTTCCCATCCTACCTCTTAAGGATGACAGCATTGACAGATGTCCCCAGTTCCCGTGTGGTGGTCGGTCATCAATTCCGATTAAGGGAACAGCAAGGAGGAGCAATAGGAAAGGAGCCCTCAGGGATCAGTGCCTGAAGGGAGGGGGCAAAGCTATTAAGGTTAATAATCGAAGCTTGACCATTTAAGGGAAAAGCCATTAGGCAAATTCACTGCAGTTCTCCAGGGCATTTCCCAGGTCCTCCGGGCTGGAGACTAAGTCACTCCAGTGGCCTCCCATACAAAGACAAATGGGCCCTGCATAGTTTACATTTACAGTATTAATTATGAAGTCCTCCACTGATTTTTTTCATCCGTCCTTTTGGATCATTCTAAAAATAATATTATTTCAACCCCGATTCATTTGCTGTGCCCAAGTGAATTCTCTAGGGAAACTCTAGCCGCTATCATATTTGAAATCATCCCTGTAAATTAGCGAGCCTCACACAGACTCAACTGGCAAATTCAATCACTCTTCTGCCACTGGGTACTGCCGTGTGTGGCTGCCTTGAAGAACTAGAGCTCACCGGCCTTTCATTGCAGTCGGTCCAAAATGATAGAGCATGGTGCGAGTTTAGCAGTGGTAATCCATGAATATGAATACATGATAAAGAACCACACTGTGCAATAAAAATGGAAGCCCCAAACAGTATCTGGAAACCCTTTGAAGATCAGAATAAGTGCTCTAGTGATGTGCTCCTGGCCTCTGACCACCAACATCCTTAAACAATAGTGTAGGACAGGCTTTGCTGATCACATGACTTTCTGCATCCATTCCTGGGAGATAAAAGGGAACAGGGCTGATGGTCGAATTAGCTCCATAATGCCCAGGTTCCCCTGACTGGCGTACCGTAGTTTGTTACTGAAAGCAAAAGTCTATGGCTTTTCTAGGAGAAACCACCAACTATTTTACCTGACGTTGATGAATAGAGCTACAAAGAGATGAAATATTCAGTCTCTGAAATCTATACATAGTAAAAGAGAAGTAATTGGAGTCTGTGAAAGAAAAAAACATAATGAAGGAACAAGAAATTATGAAACTCACAATATCTCCCTTGGAAATGAGGAGTCTCCTATGATGCTTATTTTCCCACCAGCGGAACCTCCTTCACTAAATATAGATATTTTGTGCAAAGCACGTGCAGGTGCTGACTGGATGTCATTGATCCATGTAAGCAGAATACCTGATAAACTGCCCTCCTCCAATGTATTTTTAACATTTCTTAAATCGTGTTTTTGCCTTTTTAGCTAACATGAGGGAATAAAAACTCACACATTTGAAGAGCTATTGTCAGGGATCCTTTCTAACCCTTCATTCTCTACTTGACTTCTGATTACGACACCCATCTTATGTGTTTGTTCCTCCAGCCACTTACTACCTCTTGACTTGCATACATCTTGGCTGGCTTCTTGACTCTTAAGTCAAGCACTTACAAGACTACACCTGTTACTATCAGCCTCCATGGTACTTTTGACATGTCAAAGAGTTTTAGAACTCTGATCCAGTTGTGGAACCTTCCTCTGAAACCCAGGAAGCACCTCTCTGAAATGCAGGAAAGCAGACAGCACCCCTGCTGACTACTTTCTGGGAGCAGGTGGCAAGTTAACCTCTCTTGCAGGTACCTTTCTCTGAGTTACAAACCCACCTAGCTCTATAGCAGGGTTTCTTTCCCTTTGGGTGAAGGTAACTAACTATCAGATGCCCTGTGATGACCTTCTTACATGCATCCCCTCACTTCTTACCCAGAATTGAGACCAGCTGTAACTATTCTGTCTCCTATGGATATACACTGAACAAAACTTCTTTGCTTGTATGCTTGTCCTTGGCTCGTATCAGTTTTACTTTGATATATCTGCCCTGCTTGGAGCTTTCTGATGAAGTACAGGTGATATGCAGGGATCTCCACCCTACTCTTCTGAATAACAATTTCCTCTCTAATCAGCTCTGACCTTTCGACAATTCCAGTCAAAATTGATCTCAGTGGGAATTCCATCCACCATCCTTGGTTCTGCCCTTTCAACTCTACAGAATGAGTCTAATATTTTAGGCCTCTTTTAAATATCTCAGGAAAGCTTCTCTAAAAGGGAAGCCCTCTCAGCCCAGAACGCCTTTAAACTGTATGTCCCTATTAGAACCTGTGAGTTTATGATACCTCCAGGTCCAATGAAGCAGTTTCAGGGATTTTTGTCTTACCCCAGGAAAATAAAAAAGTTATGATGTGACAAACCAAGATATCACTCACAGGTCAGGGGTCCCCAGTGTGAAGTACAAACGTGTTCCCTTTTTCAGTATCACATAAGTAAAAGCCATCTCTCTGAGGCGTGAGTAGCCTAAGACAGATACTCTGTCTTTTGCCTTTTGCCTTTCCACAAACCACCAAGAAACAGTATCACGCATTCATTTATGGGGTGAGAATGGTAATAACTAGTAAATACTTTCTTAAACTACAATAATGTAAGTATCCGTGAGGTTCATAACATTTCTTCTGCTATTATTCCTCCTCTAGAATCTCTGCTATACCTGGTCATGATGTAAATTATATTTATTCATAGTCTTTATTTCATGCTGTTTCATTTTAGGGTCTAGATGCTTCCTTACTTCATATGTTCCCTTTTATTATCACTTCATCAAAACTTAATCATCTAATGTTCTATTCTGTCAGGGTATATTTTAAAATCAAAGTGTGACTAATCAGTCAAGTTCTTTTATTATTTAATTAAGGAGCTTTTCCTTCATAGAAAATAGCATAACTTATAAGTGCGTTGAGTTGATTCTGAGATTCACACTCTGTACCACAAGGAAGGAAGGAAAGAAAGAAGGAAGGAAGGAAGGAAGGAAGGAAGGAAATCAGAAGCATTTGATGCTTTTCCTTTTTAAAAAGTTTGTACACACAAAATCTCTGCTGTTCCCTCCCATTTCCTCTTCATGTCCAAAAGTACTTTTCATATTTCTGAAAAATTTGTGGTAGTTTCTTTGGAATATGCTTTCAAGATAATTGCCTCCTGCTATGTAGTGTAATTTCCTTCTCTCCTAGGCTTTGAGGTCTGCAAGGACAAAGCTATTTATCTTATTGGTCCATAATAGCTGGCATAGTGGTTGGTTATTATTATGTTAATAAACCATACCATACTCAGTAAGTGCAACTAAAGGTGTAAAAATTGAGAAGATTAATTAGGGTGATTATCCCAACAGTCATATCTGACAGAGAATGGGATGAATATTTATTGGCAATTTTCAGGGAGGTTAAGTGATTTCCTAGGGCTTGAGGTGAAGGGTCATGCCTCCTGAAGAGTAAATGTGAATCTGGTTAGAACAGCTTTGGGAGCGCTGTTAAGCTCGAATCCCAGGGTCTGTTTTGGAAGAGACGTGTCAATCCTGGTCATCAGCACTGACTCACTAAAAGAAGTCTCCATCACCCTATATGTACATCTATGAGTCTGTCTCTATGTGAGAGTCACCTTAGCCTTTTATTAATTCAACTTCTCTTTAGAAAAAATAAAAACTTATACACTCATTCTGGAGGGAGAATTTTGCGTGTTCCTTTCATGTCTGGAGAGAATCGCTTCTCTTCAGTGGGCACTGAGAATAGACAGAAGCCTGTAAGAAAGGGACAACTGTATATACTCAGTAATAAGCAAATAAACAGAATCTTGGATGTTTCCTTTTCTTACAAGAAGCACAAGAGCTTTCCATATACCAAACAAATGAACCTCCATCAATTGTAATACTTTTTACCAAAGTGTCAGAGGAGCTGAAATAGTTTTCCTCCCCTCAGTTCCTTTGCAGATGGGTTCATTTGGAGTAGAAGTGGGAAGTTCAGAGGAGGGAATTCGGAGCATATCCAACTTTCCAGGCTCTGCAGAACTCTGAATCTGGCACAAGTAATTGCAGTAAGAGGCACTTCAGTTAAGAAAAAAAGTCTGAATGTGTCATGTTCAGGTGTAAATCCCCCATGATGAGTGTCATTGTTAAGTACGCCTAACATATTCCAATAAATATTCTGCTGTTTAAAAAGAAAGAAAATTTCTCTTGTAAAAACAAAAGATAACAGTCAACAGTTTTTGCAACCGCTACTTTATTACTTCAGGCCTCTTTTCCTTCCCAGAGAACTTTAATCTTAAAGACTTATACGAATCTGTTAGTCATACTAGATACATTTAAGGCCTGATTCCATCAGCTCAGCGGGTAATCCATGACTCCTCCAAGCTTCTGGTCTTTTTAGATTCTTCATGAGTCACTGAATGTTCTTATGTTAGTTCATTCATGTTCAGTGAAGAGTGAAAATTATAAAAAAAAGAATTACACTTAGCCTTAAATTAAACTTAAAAGCAGTATATCTCCCACTTGCATGACACCCCCCATTTGGAGTGATCAGAAGCCCCAATCCTCCACAGGACGTGCCCAGAGAAGAGGTTTAATCTCCATGTCACAGTCACTGGCATTCCATGTCTGGTGATGCCAGCATTCACTGAAAATCCTCCTCCACTACAGCTCAGCATCAGTCTGCTCCATTGCCAGGAGCTTTCCAGACTGTGTGCGATCTTTCTCTTGTATTGTGCTTAAAATATCAAAAAATTTGAAATTATAACTATTAACATATAAAAATTAGGCATGTGAATGGATTTATTTTTCATATGTAATGTGAGAAAATCAAAGATTTAGATTACCTTAAAGGAGAAAAGAAAAACACTACAGAATTACATGGTGCAAATAAATGTTGAGCTAAATTCTAGATAAAAAATAATGACTTTTTCACGAGGGTAGAGGAAGAAAGTTTGAGAAAGTCTACTAAAGAGAAAGAATTTGAATATCCTTTTGTTATAGCTTGTGTTTATTTTGCGGTAAAATGTAAATGAGTTTCATTCCAACTATTGCCTGAAAGATCATCTAACGTGTGAACAGATCACTCTTAAAATCAGAAATCTGAGTTCTAAAATTTATTTAGGTCCCTATTGAGAGTGTACCTGAGTCAGCTCTTCTCAACTGTGCCCTTCCCCTCAAATTCACATTCAGGAACTTCTACTTGCTACCTTCCATAGGCCAACACCAGAATATATACATACACAGTAGTCAAATGTTACAATCAGGGCTGTGTTATCTGTGCACGCATTGGTGTGTGCACTGCTAACTGTGAAATGTTTACCAGTACACCAGTACCCCTCAGGGTTTTAGAGAAGAAGCAATATATTGCAGCTATTTGCACAGGAGATGTGAAGAGGAATGAGCTGTATTCTCTATCCTTAAGGAATTCACAATCTAGTGAGCTTGTGGTATAATAATAAATTTACATATTAGAAACATAAGGTTAATCTAGGATTCCTGGTTTACCCCAGATAGTTATTTCATGGCAGCATGTGACTACTGACCATCATAAAATGAAATAAATCTAAAGAATTTTAATTTAAGAAATATGCAGAAGTGTGAAGTTCTTAATAAGATACTTTAAAGAGCTTAAGTGTTAGACTGCATAGAAGACTTAGTTGGAATATGAAAACACATACATTTTACTAAGAAATAACAGAATAAAGGCAAAAAGCTTCCCTTCAAATAATGATTTTTGGAAGAAGAGATTACAAAATGAAGACACAATTTGTGAATTTTATATTTACACCATGCTGTGAGCATCAGCCTCCTCTGTAAAAAGGGAATTTTTTCATCTAACCTTAAAAAAAATGCAAGCACTCACTATGCTCCATCCCCTTGACTAGGTATCAGAGTTTCAATAAAAATTAAGCTTTGTAGTCTATTTCTAAAGCACTTTTACTCTAGTGGGAAATAAAAACATTAGCATAAAATCCTAATTGTACACTACGACGCCTGATATAACAGAAGTACTGAGTGGAACACAGACAGAAGTAATTAACTCTGCAAGAAAGAGCGAGGGAAAACTGTGTTAAAGAAGACACCACGAACGCATCATAGAACCTTGTCAGAGATGAGTAGCAGAAGCTACAGCAAGACTTAAGTGTCCCACACAACATACAGGCCTCTCTAGCAAGGGTGCTCAGCAGGTCCAAGAATGTAATGGGGGGGGGGGATATGACTCCCATGTGTCTTAAACCAGGAAGACAAATGAGCTTAAGACTTCAGCTCTAATTTTCAAGGCTGACTCTTTACACTGAGTTATATTTTATCCATGTTATCTAATAGAGAGTCTTATGGAGTTAGTCATTAAACCACTGGTGAAATGAAGAAGAGACACATAAGCAAAATAAATAAATAAATATTTTCATTTAACATATCACTTGGATGGTGGTAAAATGTGAGCCAGACTCTGTACAGCGCTGAACTCATCCGACCTCTCAGTCAGCTTAGCTCCGATTCTACTCCCGGGTAAATTCTTTTCCCCTACTTCTCATTTTTCGCACTTGAGCTCCAGCTCTGGCCCTCCCCGGCTTCCCCACCCCAGGAAGGACAAACTCCTTTAGGGACACTCCATGATGGGTGTCTGCATTGCTACTTCTTACCTGAGTAAAATAGGCTTTCTCATCATCCAACTCCATAGCCTTTTACTATGCTTTATTGGCACAACCTGACATTATATTACAGAGTGCTCTTTTATCTTTCTATCAGATACGCAGTTTCACATTAATTTACCTTTTGTGCTGTTCACTCTTCTCACAACCAGCATTTGCATCAGCGATTGGCCCATAAAAAGTGTGTGTGTGTGTGTGTGTGTGTGTGTGTGTGTGTGTGTGTATTTGCCAAATAGATGAATCAAAAAAGAACATTTCATCTTTGATGTAACTTGAAGGATTCTTTTCAGATCTTTTTGAAAGCCAGTGCTGAGTATTAAAAAAAAACTTTAGTGAGACAAAGCAATATTAACTGTAAACAGATTTCAAAGGTTACAGAGAAATACTTTATGGGCAATATCACTTAAAACTTAACATATTGAAAAATTAGCAATCTAAAAATAGTAGAATTGAAATTTAAAAATTGAGTTTAAGTTTGGTGGTGGCTCACACACAGTGTTTAGTTCATTTTTTTAATTAAAGACTTCATTTTAGTTGGAACTTAGAAGGATCTCCCCCCCAAAAAAACATTGTGTTTACAAAAATCTCTTATACCAAAGTGTAGTTATGTAAGCTAGAACAGAAAGAAGGAAATAGAAGCCACAGTGATTTATGGGAACTGCAAGAACAATACTTTTAAAACTGGACGTAGAAGTGACTTCACAAAATTTTATGTTCATTGTGTTGTCAGAATTTGTGTACGATGACTGGACATTCTGCATGTTTTGATTTGAGGGTGAAAAATATGCCATAATATTAGAGGAGAAATATAAAAGAAGCGGGAATTCCTGATAATTGCACACACCCTCCATCTCCATTCTGAACTATCCCCAGACACAGCAGACTTTTCCATAAGACAGCAGAACCTTTGTGTGAGCACAACTCACGTGACAAGTAGTTTTAGTTGTCTGTGCTATGTATCAAGGTAGAGATTGTATTGTACGTGTCTATCTTAGGCTCATGTTTATTTGCCTGACAATGTGTTTTGCAGACTGGGAGTAAACATTGGAGTGAATCACATTTTCCAGATTCAGAATTGATTCTGAGATGTAAAGAATCACTATGGTGGCATCACTGTTTCTATTGCCATTGTGGATACAGGCACCACCTGCCTGAGGTAAGGACATCTGTTAATTTTCACTATTTCTCTAAGTCTTACATAAATATTAAATAAGCATAATAGCTCCAAAAACAAATGGAATGCTTCTTGTTAAGGATTAAGAGCAAAGCGCTCAGGGTAATTACATGATCGGATTGTACATTGTTAGCAGTTTGGAAAAACAACTACAACTTTCACAAGGGCGCAGGTAAGATAAACATGATGTGTGGTAGGAAAGTTAACAGAAAACCTCAGAAGGTACCAGGAGGCTAAATATTTGGGAAATATTAATGAGCGGGAATGTCACTTCTAGTATGTGTAAACAATCAGATTTTGGCTTTGTGCCCACTGAAAAGATAATAATAGACATATCTTTGCTACCAGTGTCCAATAGAATAGCTTTATTTTAAGCTCTTTATATATCCTGAATCACATTAATGTCACAATCATCCTTTGAAGCACATATTATTAGGTTCAAATTTCAAGTTACTTGCTCAAAATACCAGGAGCTAGGATTAGAAGCCTAATGGGGGTGCTCTAGCTTCCACGTAACTCGCCATCACTCATGCTTTCCCACCACTGCAAGTTTTCCTGAAAAGGTGAGTCAAAAATAGTTTGCATTAAAGGTAACTAGAAAAATGGTGTCCAGCCTAGAGTAAATGGAATTTCAATATGAAGGTGGAGACCAGTCTTCGTGGAACCACACTGCACGTGTCACTTGGGAAAGCTTTCTTGTCTGGCCCTTCTGACAAAAAGTGAATGTGCAATAATGCCTAAGGACTAAAAGCAGCTCTTGGCAACAATTCTCCACTCATTTCCGTAAATAACACGGACCAATATTGTGAACAATGGCTCCCAAGATTTGTTGCAACAACCATGACAGCAGGAAAGTTGGAACATAATGTACTTGCTCTTGCTATGAAAAGATATGCAAGGAGGTGTCTCCTGGTTTTCTTGGTTATTTGATTTTGATTTTCTTCGAGGAAGAGTGAAAACATCTTTTTTTGGCACCTCAAACCAAAGGGTAGCAAACACCTAGGAACTACCAGCCTGTCTGAAGGACAGCAGAGTCTTGGCTCTGTGCTTTACTAGCTAAATAGTCTCAATAATTATCTTAAGAGCTCCCTCAAATTATGATAGCCTAACTTTCCTAGAAGCCAACCCCAAGGGGCATGATACGCCTAGCCTAATACCCAAGACCTCTACCCTATCATAAAATCATGAGAAAAATAATTTAATCTTTCTACTCAGAGAGTTTAGATTTCAAGAGACAGAAGGAAGTCTTTTAAGAGATAAAGTTTTCTTTATTTTTTGTTTTATTTTATATATTTTTTCTTTATTACTTTATGTTTGAGCATCTAATATGTTCCACGTTTGATCTTTTTTCTTTTATTTTTGGCAGAGTGGGGATTAAGTCCTGGTCTTCACACTGAGCTACACCCGAGGCACTGCCCCACTTCTTCTGAGACAGTATCTCCTTAAGTCAATAAGGTGCCCCAGCTGTGCTTGATTTTGCACAAAATCTTCCTGCCTCAGCCGCTCAAAGTACTGAGATTGCAGGTATCTGCCCCCATACCCAAAGGATGTATGTTACCTTCTTAATCTTTACTACAATCGTAAATGGGAATAAAGGGAATTTAGTTTCAGATTTGTCTTATTCCATGCCACGGACGAAACTGTGTCTGTCTCAACCTATTTTATCATTGTTAAAAGTGTATTTTCCAGAAATCTATTAAGTTGCAAGATGGCAAGGATTATTTCCAATGCATAAAGTTGCTTTTCAGTACATGCCTAGCAAAACTAAATTCAATCCTGGGCGTGCCACCAATTAGCTACCCTGACTGTTGTCGGGAGAGCTCTTGGAGCTATAACAGTTGAACAAGTTCAGAAAAATTCATTAGATTGATTAGTCCAATTAACTCAGAAACTGACATACAAAAACCATCAGGAAACCCCTGCTGGGCCCAAGAAATAAATAAAAACGGTGCCCCTGGACTTCATTGCATAAACATGAGGAAGTCCATGGAAATCTCTCCTTGGAATGCGAACACAAAGACAGCCTGGGAAAGGAGCAAGCTCAGGACGGGTTCAAGAGAGAGACAAAGCCAAGAATTAAGAACTGAGAGGAAGGCAAGAAGCCTAAACAGAGCTCAAAGTACACGCACTCTTTGGCAGGCCCAGAGGCTAAAGTCCTGAGAGGGAAATTTGCAAAGTATTCAGGAACACTGAGAAAGAAAATGTCTGTGAGTTGAGAAACATGGTCTCTTTGTTCAAAACTGCTAATGAGAGGGATCTGGAGTTTTTCCACGAACAAACGGAGCAATGAATTTCCACTAGCTAAAATACTGCTATGGAACATGGATTCTTTTCATATATTATCTCGATTTTTACTCTCATCAGCCAATGTTTTAACTAAAGATTTAACATAGGTATCAGATAAACATTTGTCTTTCCTTTAAATTTTGCTTAGGGTGCATAAGTGCTAAAGCTAGATGTTTCACAATGACTTGAATGCCAGTTATACACTGGCACTGATATTTGCTATTGAATAATAAAAAAATTAGTCTTAACCATTTCATTGTGGTAAGGAGTGGGACATTGCATTTGGTTATCCGTATACGCCCTCCCATTTCCTCAGGACTAAAATGACCCCTATGTCTGCTTTCCAATCAGCCAGTCAAAAAAACCTAAGCATTGATGAGACATTAATTTCCATGTGAATTACGTAAATGTCAGTTTCCTTTTCCTTCTCGATGGCTCCTGAATCTCCTGGATTAGAATGTGACAAAGGAAGCAGTACAAGATGACGCCATCTGGATTATTTAGTTCGTGTTACTGGCTATTTTTCCAGGTTGAAGGCAAGCTTCCTTACGTGACCAAATGGCTTATTGGAATAGAAGGGCTAGTTCTTTTCTAAACTAAGATGTCCAGAGGAAGAATAATACAAACACAGCACAGCGTATAAAGACGGGTCTAGGAGACACCCGGAAAATGGAGGAACCAGCCATTTCCGCCATTTTGTAACAAAAAAATGAAAGTGAAAACAAAAGGTATTACCAGCGAGTCTCTCAATATTCTGTACCCTGAAGGAAATGAGCTTACTAACGAGACAGGGGAGAAACGGGGAAACCAGGCATGTGAAGTTCAGGGGTGCAGAACAGAAAGACCAAGCCAGTGTCTCAGAGCGCTGACTCCAGGCAGGGGCAGCTGAGGAAGTCCAGGTCATCCTCAGCTCTGCGGAAGGAAGTCATTAGGATGTTAATCAATTCTCCTTTGTGCTCAATAATAATAGTACCTGGTCGCATCAAATCTGTAAATTAAGTGTAGCCGAAAAATCTAAAGAACATGAGATTTAAAAATATGTTCTTCTAGGACATGTCTATTATATACATGCATGTGCAGACACTTGTATGAAGCGATTGATAATGAGATCATGTTTAATAAACACTTAAACGAAAGCATTTATATATAAATATAAAAAAACTTAATGAAATTTACACAATTTATCTCACGCAATAACTTTACAGAATAATATTCATTCTGAATTTTATACCCATTTCCTAAACTGATAGCATAATTAATAGCCACAAATGATTAACAAGGAAACTAAGGATCTTGCAAGATTGAGTAACTGTTAAAAATAGAAAATCCAGCCAGTAAGTGGTAAAGCTGTGATGCAATATTATTTTGCAAGTATTAGTAACTGTAATTCAACAGAATATAATGAAAGAAACTTAGATTTTATAATTAAAAAGGCTGTATTGATAGAATCCTAGTCATGCTATGAACTACTTCTGTTGGGGCAAATTTTTACACCTCATTAATTTATTCTTCTTGAAAATAAAAGCATTATCATCTCTCTGTCAGTTCTAGTATACA
>PVIR01035287.1:0-16592 GCA_004026965.1 Petromus typicus | reverse complement strand
ACACTGTGTACTCTGATTTACGACTTAAATCTTGAGGGAAATACCCCATTAAGTCTTCATTTTACATCTGAATAAAGCTCAAAGAAATTAAGCAGCTTTCATAAGATGACCTAGGTCAAGGATTGGGACTTTTTTTTTAATTGTAAAGCTGGTTCCAAGTACAAACTTTCCTTCAAGTGTAACCCTTAGTTTAGAATCCAGATTCTAAATTAGAATAGGAAGTTTGAGACCTAACACATGTCACCCATGTATCTGAAGCAGGTTTAACATTTCTTAGTCTTTAATTCACCTCTTCTCTTCACTCTCTGTTGTTGGTAACCATGTCTGATTCTTTGAAATGACTCACAGCCTTTCCTTCTTGTTATTCCTTCTCCCTCATACCAGTGCAGTTCACCCCATCAATGTGGACTTATTCTGTGGACTGCTGTATGAACCACCTGGGTGTAGGTCATATGCTGGATGTGAAATGACTTAAAATAGGATTATAACTGAGGAACATGTATTTAAAGAGTAGAAGCAAAAATAAAATTTGTTTTCTAAATTTTGTGTAATTATTAAATATATGAAAATAATATACTTTTCCCTCTCTCCTGTGTGTGTCTGTCTGTCTGTCTGTCTGTCGGTCTGTCTTCTGGGAATAAAGCCCAGATCCTTGTTCATGCTAGGCAGATACTCTGCCCCTAAATTATACGCTTACTCCTCCCTCCAACATGTTTCTC
The DNA here is from genome assembly GCA_004026965.1 of Petromus typicus. NCBI lineage: Eukaryota > Metazoa > Chordata > Mammalia > Rodentia > Petromuridae > Petromus > Petromus typicus. The sequence continues at coordinate 15,873 of PVIR01035287.1, read as the reverse complement.
GTATTGTTAAACTGAGTGCCTCTCTTAAATCGCACTGTTTTCTTTCTTTCTACCAACAGTTAACCAGGGGACCTGCTGCCTTATGGAATCATGTGGGATGCTACCTGAGAAACCAGGCTTCTTTAACCATGCAGAGCAGACAGGCTGTTTCTTTGTCACAAATATCACAGGCTTCAGGGTTAAGATCGCTGTTATTCTGTCCTTGCTTTGGCACAAAAGCACACTGAGGGTTTTTTTTTTTTTTTTTTTTAATTGCGGGTTTGCCTACAGGTAGATTAGATTAATTATTACTGTGTAATGCAAGTACAGTTGGGGGAAAGCTTAGCTAGATATATTTTTCTAAAAAGGTGCTGCCTTTTTGAATTTCTGAGAGAACGCCTGTCGGTCATGATAGAATGCAATTTTCCTCGTATGAGTGAGAGGAAGAAACTTTCACTTTCAAGTGGAAAGGCCATCACTATCAAGATCAGCTCGTGGAAGGAGTAAAGAAAATATCTCAAAATGAGACAAAACTGAATTTTTATAAGTGACTTTTTTGTGCTCTTGCAGAATTATACAAAATATTTTTAAAAAAGCAGTGAAATCACTTGAACTTTAGTGATCTCACTATAGAGTTTAAAAAGCCTTGCTGTTGATTGCCCATGGTGGACCTGATGGAGAAGTTAAAAATCTATTATGCTTTACAAAATACTGTACATGTCTCAGCAGATTTGTAGACTGGGAAACGGGAGAAGACAAGAAAAATTACCTTTAATCTATGCATTTTTGCCAAGCCATATTGTTATTTTACTACTAGAGATGATAGGAACTAACTGTACAAAAGAACCAAGTTTAAAAACATTTTGTGGGGTACATCATTTCTGTAATTGTATAATGTATTTCTTTGTGGTTTTAAGTGATAAAGACATTAAGTTAACAGACATATAAGAATTGTATGCACTGTTTGAAATGTAAATTATTCCTAGAACACTTTCAGTGGGAATTGCATCGCCCTTTTAGTGCCTTAATTTGAGAGAATTATTATACTGCCATCAGTAAATAGAGAAATTGCAAAAAAGGGGGGTTTCAGAAAAACATGTCAGTTGGATTTTTCATTGCTAATTCATTTAATTTAAAGTATTTAGAGGTTTGTTGGACTTTCATAAATTGAGTACAATCTTCTCATGGAACTACCTGCTACAATAAAGAATGGCTTTATAAAACTATCTGCAAAAGTTATAAAAATAAAGTGTGTCAATACATCCATGATGTTTTCCAGTTAACATAGGAATACCAGATAAATACTGTTAAACTTTTGTTCAGTAACAAGAGTTTATTTATATGGGCAGTATGATTTATTGTTTATTTTTTTAACCAAATACCTCCTCAGTAATTTATAATGGCTTTGCAGTAATGTGTATCAAATAAGAAGCACTGGAAAACTGATTGTCTCTAGAATGATATGCATGTTTCAAGTGGTATTAAAAGCCGCACTGATGGATATGTAATAATAAACATATCTGTTATTAATATGCTAATGACTCTGCTCATTTAATGAGAAATAAAAGTAATTTATGGATGGATACTTTTAACAATGACTGCTATGGTGTTTTCTAATGGCTGAAATGAACAGAAAGATACAGCACATTAGTCCTGATCGTATGTTTGTTAAATTCCATGACTAAATAGTAGTTTTAAAAAGATGAATCTTGGTTTGAGCTTTAGAATAAGAATGGCTATAGTTCAAAAGGAAAGTTAGTTCACGTCATGAGAGACAGTTCTCCAGGGGTCTCTTGAATGCCTGCGTGTACTGCAGCAGAGCTGAGGACAGCCTTTGTTATGAACTGTGATTTCCAGGGCTGTAAATATAATGAAGCGAGCTTTCTTACCTGGCAGTATGATAAAGACAAAATTTCCCTCCGTGGTTAAAGTCAGGCAGGTTTTCCTGAGCTCTTTATAAAAGACTCAGCATTCACTGGTGAGTGAGAGGTGCTGTGTGACACAGGAGAATCACAAATTCTAGCCCCACCTGGGCAGTTTAGCAGTTTAGTGAGTCCCTGTCTTAAAATCTCAAAAAACAGGAAAAGGGCTCAGGATGCAGCTCAGTGTGAAAGCTTGGATTCAGTCTCTAGTGCTATGTAAGAAAAAAAAATCTAGAACTTTATCTGTAAGGAAGCCTGGAAGTGTAACTTTTAGCATTTTCTGTACTTTAATACAGGAAGACACACCAAGAGTTCAGGGTGGAAGTTTCATTGGGAAGCCAGCCCATCTGCCTAGACTTGCAAGCTCAGACCTGGCACGCACCCACCAATCCAGCAAGAAAATTTGGCATTTGTAGTGCTCATAGGCTCAGTGCAGCTGTGTCCATGTATCATTGTTTGGGCTTTCAGTTTGACCAAGACATGTCCTGAGTGTACACAAACATACACCAATAAGTGAAATAATTTGAACCTGGCAATTAAACTCATAATCACTTGATGAAATGAGTTTTCATTTACTTTTTGTGTCATTAGAAGTGACATGTGCAATGCCTACCTGGCAAGTACAAGGTCCTGAGTTGAATTTTTGGTACCGGGGGGGAAAAATTATGTGCAGAGTTTTTTTTTAAAGAGCTTACTTTTTCACTCAAAGCCTTTCTTTGGCATGTCTGAATCGCCAGCATTACTGCTTTTGTACTTTGGGGCCATAAGATAGAAGGTTTTTTGAACAGAAGCACTGTGATGTCACAGTCTTATCCCCAAGGTGCCTACTGGGTACCTAAGCGGTATAGTAGTGTGCACGGTATGGAAACGCTGACCCACAAGACTCCACGCTACTCAACAGCGTATGATTTAAAACTTAAGAATAGTTTATTTCTGAAATTGTATGGATCACAATTAACTATGGGTAATTGAAACTGCAGAAAGCAACACTTTAGGAATAATAAACCGAAGGATCACATAAGCGAATTGCAGATTTGAGTTTTCAAGTTTCTATTTTCCATTTCTAATACTTCTAAAATGCTCTTTGCTTACAAGAAAATAAAATTATTAGGTAGTAATATCTTTTTAAAAAATTAGCTGTGAATGATAAACTATATAGAGAGAGTCCTTTCCCTTTTACTCTCTTTGTGGTATCTTTGTTTGTTTGTTTGTTTTTTGAGACAGGGTCTCGCTTTGTGGTTCAGATTGGCCCTGAGTTCAGCCTCAAACTCACATCACAGCAATCCTCCTGCCTCTGCCTCCCAAGTGCTGGGATTACAGGTGTGAGCCACCACGCCCGGCACTGTGGTATGTGGTACTGGTTGCTGCTGGGTGTGAGTCTCCACACCCAGTATGGTATGTGGTTACCGGGGATTGAACCCGGGTCCTTGCGCTTGCAAGACAGGCTCCAGAACCACTGAACTAACTCCCTGGCCCCTCTTTGTGGTATCTTGATGCACAGGAATTTTAAATTTTAATAGAATTTGATTCTATTTTTTAAATCTCCTTTATAGTTTATTCCTTTTTGTTCAGCTCAAGAAATGACTGCCATTCCGATTCTAGCATCATTGTAAGTAACTACAAAAGCCAGGTAAGGTGGCTCATGCCTATAATTCTAGCACTTAAGAGGATGAGGCAAAAGGATCACTGCACGTTCGGGCCAGCCTGGGCTGTGCAATGAATTCAAGGACATCCTGCATTACACTGTGTGACCCTGACTCAAAAATGGAAAAGGTGGGGGCCGGGGAGTTAGCTCAGTGGTTCCGGCGCCTGTCTCACAAGCGCAAGGACCCGGGTTCGATTCCCCGGTAACCACATAACAATACTGGGTGTGGAGACCCACACCCAGCAGCAACCAGCACCACATACCACAGTGCCGGGCGTGGTGGCTCACGCCTGTAATCCCAGCACTCGGGAGGCAGAGGCAGGAGGATTGCCGTGAGGTGAGTTTGAGGCTGAGCTCAGGGCCAGCCTGAACCACAAAGCGAGACGCTGTCTCCAAAAAACCTAAAAAAAAAAAAAAAAAAAATGGAAAAGGTGGGATTTTTAATAAATGAGTGTATATTTACTCAGTTTAAAGCACGATTACAGAATATATCAATATGTGCCAAAAGAAATGTAAAAATAGCCATGTTGACGATACTGGTTCAGTTCGAAAGTGGGTATCTGAAATGAACAGATACTTTTCAGAGGCAGAAGTAAGAGCAGCTAAGAAGTTCATGAAGAAATGCTCAACATCATTGGTCATTCAAGAGATGCAGATCATAAAAGATTCATATCACAGCAACATATTTGCACCCATGTTTATAGGAGCTCAGTTTGTGATTGTTAAATCTTGGAAACAACCAAAATGTCCATTAACAGGAGACTGGGTAAAGATGTGATTCTTTCGTAGAATGGAGTATTACTCTGCCATTAAAAATGTTAAGATTGAGTCATTCATATTTGAATAAATGTACCTTCAAGACATTCTCATAAGTAAAATAAATAGGTCACGGGTGTGTAAATATATCTTTTCTCTGGTATGAGAAATATGTAAATGAGTTATATATAGTTGATATTGTGAAATAGAAAATATTTAAAAGGAAAGTGTAGGAGTAAATAAGGGGAAAGTGATAGTAATAAAAAGAAAGCTTATGTATGTAGGGGGTGGAGGGAGATGGAAAAATGAGAAGTGTCATTCTGATACAACCAAATGTTGAATGCGATGATGGTGTGTATTCATAATGTACTAATAAAGATTTGGATTTTTTAAAAAATGTGAAAACAAAATTCATGTTAGGAAGTTGTTGGAAAGTCCATCCCTACCTGGAGACATAAGGTTATAAGCATTTTGTTTAGAATTATAGAGCTGGCCATGGGGAGATCTAAGATCAGAAAAGATTAAAGTTATGCTTGTAAAATTAGCTGGGCATGGTGACTCTCACCTGTATTCCCAGCACTCAGGAGGCAGAGGTAGATGACTTGCTGTGAGTTTAAAGCTTGTCTGGACTACATAGTGAGTTCAGGGGCAGCCTGAACTACAAAGCCAGATCCTGTCTCAAGTAAAAAAAAAAAAACAAACTAAAAGTTGAGGTGAAGAAGATAAAAATTGTTTTTCTTTGTGTTTTCCTCTTAATATTTGAATTTTATTTATATGCATTTGTTTATTTTTGAAACAGGGTCTTGCTATGTAGTTCAGAGTGGTCTTAAACTCACTATATAGCCCAGGAGACCTCAAACTTGCAGCAATCTTATTGTGTCAGCCTCCGGAGTGTGCCACCATGCCCAGCTCTTTTTCTTTTTTTCCTGAGATAAGGTCTTGCTTTGTAGTTCAGGCTGGCCCTGAGCTCAGCTTCAAATTCACATCACAGCAATCCTCCTGCCTCTGCTTCCCGAGTGCTGGGATTACAGGCGTGAGCCACCACGCCCGGCACTGCTATGTGGAACTGGTTCCTGCTGGGCATGAGTGTCCACGCTAGGTATTGTATGTGGTTACCGGGATTGAACCCGGGCCCTTGCGCTTACAAGACAGGCACCAGAATCGCTGAGCTAAATCCCTGGCCCAAGGACTTTTAAGATGAAAAGAGCATCCTGGGTTATGTGGGCTGAGCCAGTGTAATCACAGGGCAGTTAAGGAGAAGGAGGTGCACCTGGCCTGAAAGAGCTGTAGAAGTTGGACTGATGTGGGGATGCAGCCGGGAAAGGTGAGTGCATTCTTCTCTACATTTGAAGGCCAAGGCCACGGCTTTTCCCCGACTTCTGACCACCAAAACTGTAGAATAATACATCTGTGTTTCAGTCCACTAAGTTTGTGCTAAGGAGTTACCACAGCCACAGGAAATTAATATGTCTTTTTGTTCCTTTTGTTAGCTTCTTGAGATAGGGTCTCCCTGTGTAATCTAGGTTGGTCTGAAATGTGCTGTGTAGACCAGACTGGCCTCATACTCATGGTTTTCCTGCCTCAGCCTCCAGGGTACTGTACTGGGGTGACAAGTATTTGCCTCTGCACCTGGCTAAAAATATATATATTTTTTCATTTTGGGCAGTGCACACCCCATTCCTCAGTGTGTGTGGGTGTGGAGACAAACATTCCATTCCTTATCACTGGCTTATAAAGGCACAGTGACCAGTTGTTTGGAGGAGACCCAGGTGAGGAGATGAGGTAGACACAGGCTTAGGAATTGCTCCTAGAGATGCAAGTCAGAGCGACCTTGCCTCTGTTTTCTCTGCTTGCTTCCTGGGGTTGCTGTTGATTTGTTGGCTGCCCTGTATGGGACCAACCCGCTCACCGGCTTCTGTTGCTTCTGTCCAAGCACTGCAGTTTAGAGATCATGGAGCTGATGTGTGCATATCCTGATATTCTCACTCATGTTGTCTTACCGCTGCTTAATTTTGCAGCCAGCTTCTCTATTGACCAGCCCTGATTCTTTCTATAGTTGCTAAATAAATTAGCTAACAGTGTAATCCTACTTAATCAGAATTAATTGTAACAGTAGGCTTTAAGTTTACCTGAATGCACTAGCAAGAAATGAAAACTTTGATTGAGCAGGATTTGTGGGCCACGTGAGGAGAAGGTTTTTCTTTTTTTCGAGACAGGGTCTCACTTTGTAGTTCAGCCTGGCCCTGGGCTCACTATATAGCCCAGGCGAGCCTTGAACTCACAGCAATCCTTCTGCCTTTGCCTCCTGGGCATCAAACGAGGGCCCTTGCGCTTGCAAGGCAGACGCCAGACCCGCTGAGCTAAATCCCAGGCCTGGAAGAGAGAGTTATTCTAGGCAATAAATCACAGCTAGTAAAAACCTTTCTGACATCTTACACTTTAAAGGACTGACTTATTCATAAACTTGTAAGTTAGGATTTTACAATGACATTCATTTATTTAAAGTAAAAACCACCCATTAAATGCCCATAGGCCAGGGTTCAGTCAGGTGTGGTGCATGGGCAAATATGCCATCTTCTATGATGCCCTCTGACATGGACACGGGCAGCCTCGCAGGTGCTTTTTATGCTTCCTTTGGCTTGCTAGTTAGTGGGTTCCACTTTCTCACTGTGCTTCCATGCATGTTAAACTTTAGTCAACGGAGCCCCAGAGAGGCTGGGAGAAGTCACTTGTACCAAGGGCTTTGCAGATGTAAAGGAACGTGACCTAGGAGACTCCTAGTCAGGCATAGGACTAGCAAGCTTAGAGGGTGCTGCCTCCGCGTCACGGCCTCATAACATCAGATAATGCCTGGGACCTAGTGAGCCCTAACCTGCGTTGGACTCACAGGCAGCAGGTCCTGTTTAAAGGGGAATACACACATGAAAGAGATAGATGTGATGAGCGTTACTAGCAAGAACACGGGAAGGCAGGGAAGCAGCTCAGAGTCCTGATGATCAGCAGATTATTCAAATCAGGACACTACTGTCTTCATTCCTCTGCCAGCCTCTTAAGTATAACAACGCTTTTCACAGATGACCAATGCAATATATTTTTAAAAGATGTATTTTATAGAAATATGCATTGAGACATTTGGAAAACAGACAATAAAGCTTCCTACAGCCTATATGCAGTCATACCCTAAACAATCTCTTTTAAGTCTTTACTCTGCCTCATTTAATACTTATCATTTACTTTTAATACTTACCATTTTCTATTGCACCATGCTAAACATCTTTACATAACCTCATATAACTCTGATAACAATCCTATCAGAGATGCTTTTCTCTAATTTACACGGAGAGCAACAGGTGCGGAGGTCACCCAGCCAGTAATAACTGAGATTCGAATCAGCTGATTTTATAATCATGCATTTTATATACTTAAAATCCCAATGTTCAATACATTATGATTCCCTCAGCATTTTGTAAGCCTGTCCTAGTGCGAACTGTCAGTAATCACAGCATTTGAAAGACTGATGGCAACTTTGAGGCCCTGAAACTTAGTGTGAGCCTGTCTCAGAAAAAGAAAATGGATAAGGCTGGGGATTTAGCTCACTGGCGCCGCCAGTTGCCTTGTAAGTGCAAGGTCATGAGATCGTTCCCGGGTACCGCAAAAAAAAGGAAATAGAAAAATAACTCAGCTCGTGTCTAATGTGTGTGAGGCCCTGGTTTAATCCTAAATATCGCCAAAATAAACGTTTTATCTATCTGTACATATGTATACACACAACAAGGCCTCTCAGCTGTCAGTTCTTCTACTGGGTACAAGAATATCCAAGAATTAAGAATATAAAAAGAATAACAAAGATATAATCCTTATTATTGCATAAACAAGAATATAATCCTCGGTTGTACTGACCTACCATCTGTGAAAACGATGTAAAAAAGACAGCAGGTCAGGGATTTAGCTCAGTGGTTCTAGCGCCTGCCTTGCAAGTGCAAGGTCCCTTATTCAATCCCTGGTAATCACATACAACAATGCCGGGTGTAGCGGTCGGTACCACATACCACAGTGCACTCACGCCTGTAATCCCAGCACTTGGGAGGCAGAGGCAGGAGGACTGCTATGAGTTCGAGGCTCGCCTGAGCTACATAGTGAGCTCAGGGCCAGCCTGAACTACAAAGCAAGACGTTGTCTCAAAAAAAAAAAAAAAAAAAGGGACAGCGTACAAGGATCAATGCTACCCGCCTCCCATCTGCGGCTGGAACCCTCCGGGATCACAATGCCGAGAGACGCCTAGCGGCAATCGCCTAATGCGCAAGCGCGTACCTGGGTTGAGGCCACGGCCCACTCCCTTGCCTTGCCCCTCCTCATTCTGCCCGCCCCTCCCATCCTGCCTCTCGGCCCCTCCGGCTCTCCTCCAAGCCCCGCCTCTGCCCTCCGGGCCCCGCCCCTGCCCGTCACGCTGCTCCTCCGCCCTGCGGTGTCTCCGCAGGCGAACTGCGCGCTGCTGCGTCATCGCTAGTGGCCGGTTTGAATGAGCCTCGTCGCACCCGATCCGCCGCTGCCGCGCGTCCGCCTTGGCCACAGCCGCGAGCTTTCTCGGGTTCCTTTCCTTCGCAGACCTCGCCAGTCTCAGCGCTCCCACTCCCCCGCCTCCCTCGCGCCCTACCATGCCGCTGTACTCGGGTAAGCTCCAGCCTCGCTTCCCCTCTCCTTGTGCCGCGCTCTCGGGCCGCCCGAGGCCTCCGCGCGGGCCTGGTCTGCAGGGGCGGCGCCGCCCGGGAGGCCCGGGAGGAGTGCGCGGCAGGTGGCGGCAGCGGGAGGATCGGGCACGGCATGGCCACGTGCGGGAGCGCTAGTCTTGGGGGCCAGTGGGCGGGCAGGGTGGGGCGGGAGCGGAGGTTGGGGAGCCGTTCGGAGTCGTGACTCTGCAGAATAATTTCTGTCGCCGTCCTGGTGTGCTCTGAGAGGTGAGGGTGTGTCCCGGCTCCGGGACCGGCTGGAGGTGTACCGCGATTCCTGTGGGCTGTCCAGGGTAGCCGTGCAAGGGAGCGGGAAGGGGGATGGGATGGAGGGACCTGGGATGGGGAGTGAGTTCCCATCCGCCGGGCTTTCCCTCCTGTCTTTGCCTCTGCCCTCGCTCTTGTAACAGTTTCAGTCCTAAACTCAAGACAGCCTGCAAAACTGTGTTTTTGCTTTTTTTGTTTTTGTGGTGTGGGATTTCTTTGTCGGAAGCAGTGTTCGCTTTGAGAGGTAGCTGGATGGAAACATCCTCGGGCGTCTCTGTTTGGTAGGCATTTGACAGAGATCATTTGCTTGACGGCCGTCGATGGTATTGGTCAGAGGTCACATCTTCAGCTTGTTATTGGACCTTACTGTGTCTCAGTCTTATTCAAAATGGCACCTAAAATGTATGTGGCGGCTCCACTTGAATGTGGATATGCGATTTATTGCCTTTCCTGACTCTTCACTGTGTCATATTTTATTGATTTAAAGATTTTCAGAGAACCATTTCATTCGAAAGAGTAATTTTTAATCTCAAGATGATTCTTAGAATCATGAATACAGTGCTTTAATTCAGTCTCCTCAAGCCACAGCAATTAACGGTAGAATGCTTCTTGCCATATTCTATTTGTACAATACAGGATTTAGAGGACATTAATTGTGAAGAAGTAGACTAGGCTAATACTTAAAGGCACCGGTAGGTTCACGTGTTTTTTTTAAAAGCCACCAAAGTTTTTGTTTTAAAAATTGAGTCTGTCTTAAATATTTGACCACATCTTTTCTTATCGCCAAACTCGGGTATTGAAATAGACTTCTAAAGACATCTTCTAAAGACCTTTGGCATCTTCATATTGAGACTCTTTTCCTAGGGTCAGCAAAAAGTCATATATTAAAAGGAAGAGAACGTGTTGTTTTATTTCCTAAGTTTCAATAAAACTATCCAAATACTTAAGTGATTAAGACTAAGTGGATAAAGATTATAGAACACCACCCGCGTGCCTCGCCAGGTTTTATATGTGTTATTTTGATTTGGTTTTCAGTATAATTGTGTGCCACTGGTGCAGTTCTCCTTTTATAGACAAGCACATAGTTTAAGGTAGCTTGTCCAATGTGGCCTGCTAAGTAAAATTCATTAGTTTGATTTAGCCCCATATCATCTTTAGCTTGTACTATTGCTGTTCTTTCTTTTTCTTTTAAATTTTTTGTGGTGCTGGAGAAGCTCAGGGCCTTGGACATCCTAAGCAGGCATTTTGCCCCTGAGCTGGGTCTCCCACCACCTACTGTCAAGTCTTCCCTCATAATTATAGTTGTGCTGCCTTCAAATCCATTTTCTCTTCCACTCTTAGAGTAGCTAATAATATTCAAACCAGACCATAATAGCCTTCATGAAAACTTCCAGGATTACACTTAGCCTACAACGTAAAGCCCAGGTGTAACTTGGCATTGTCCTCCTGACTTGATCCTTCACCAGGTTCTGAGTTTCATATTACGTCTGGGAGCGCACCACGTTTCTACAGGTTGTTGATTGTTTTTCTAGTCTTTTTTTAGGAGTGTTTTTATTCTCTGGTCCATATCGTATTTTTTCCTAGACATCATAATTCAAAAGTTAACATTTCCTCCAAGAAATCTTTCCCTACTGATGTATTTGTCTGTGTTCTTGTAGTCAGTATGCCAAGTTATATTGTTAATTATTTTGACAACCCCTTTGTCACACTAAATTTGTAGTCTGTTAATGCTCAATACTGTGCTGTTTTTTAAATGAGTGATTACCAAGTCATGGAACTAGTGATAAAATTGGGATTTGGAGTCAGGGTCAGGTTTTCGAGTTGTGATTTCAGAAGTTGGAAATCAGGCATCTGTTGCTTGTGGATTCTCTCTTTTTTTTTTAGTTTTTTGAGACAGGGTCTCACTTTGTAGTTCAGGTTACCTTGATCTCACTACAGGCAAGCCTCGAACTCACAGCAATCCTCCTGCCTCTGCCTCCCGAGTGCTGGGATTACAGGCCTGAGCCACCACGCGCGGCACCGTGGTGTGTGCTGCTGGGATTGAACTTCCAAACCTGTGCTTGCCAGGGGACTCTGGAACCACAGAGCTAAATACCCAGCCCCGTGGATTCTGATTTTGGAAAAGATAAAAAGTTTTAGTGGAGACAGTGTTTATCCTTATTATTACTTTTGCGTTTCAAAAGTTAGCACTTTTATGAACCTGATAGTTTTTTTTTTTCCTGGTACTAGAGTTTGAACCTATAAATGCACGGCAAGCAGTGTACCTCTGGGCTACATCCCCAACCCCACGTTTTAATTTAATTTTATTTTGAGGCAGGGTTTTGTTAACATGCCCAGACTGGTCTTGAATTTGTAATCCTCATGCTGTAGCCCTTCCAAGTAGCTGGGGTTACAAGGTGTGTGCCACTATGCCCCAATGTGATACGTGTGTTTGTGATAAAATATTTGTAACAAAATTGTGATCATTCTGCCTTGGCTTCCTGAGTAGCTGAATCTACAGATGCACACTGCAGCACCCAGTCCTATTTTAACGACTTGATAGCATTAACTGTATGTCGTTGAGTATATTCATTTTCTCCCCCCTTGACGATACAGAGGATTGAACTGAGAGCCCTCCCCTCACATCCCTTTTTAGTTTTGATTTGTAGACAAGGTCTTGCCAAGTTGCCCAGGCTGACCTGAATTTGTAGTCCTCCTGCCTCAATGCCCTGGAGTGCTGGTGTTATAGGAATGTGCCACCGTGGATGTTTATATGAATAGTTTGAATGGCTGTCATTACTATTTCCAGAACTTTTTTATTTTCTCAGATTTAAGCCGTATGTCCACTAAACAAAACACCCATCTGTGCCTCATGGCACACAGCTGAAATCTTATCACTCATGAGGCTGAGTCAGGAGGATATTGAGTCCCAGGTGAGCCTGGGCCTTAAAGCATGTTCAAGGCCAGCCTAGACTGTATAGTGAGACCTTGTTTCAAGGTCTTACATTAGCCACTGACACCAACATTTGCATGCTGTTTATGAATTTGACTATCTTTGGGTATTTCTGTGAGGTTGTACAGTATTTGTCTTTTCATGACTGGCTCATTTCATTTAGCGTAGCATCTCATCCATTCGTGTAGTGTTTATAAGAATTTCCTTTTTAAACCTGAATAATATTCCAGAGTGGGTTATTCCGAGTTTTTCTTCAGTTATGCTGTGAGAACGAGCATATAAATATCTAATTTCCTGCTTTCAGTTCTTCTGGGTAGAGAGATATGGTGATTCTCTTTTGATTTTTTTGAGCAAGTGCCATAGTGTTTTCCACTGTGACTGCTGTTTTACATTTCTTCACAAGGGCTCTGGTTTCTCCATATCCTTGCCCACAGTTGTTTTTTGGGTTTTTTGAAATAGGGTCTTGTTTTTGTAGTTCAGGCTGACCCTGAGCTCAGCCTTGAACCCACAGCAATCCTACTGCTTCTGTCTCCTGAGTGCTAGGATTACAGACATGAGCCACCACGCCCGGCACTGTGGTATGTGGCTCTGATTGCTGTTAGGTGTGAGTCTCCACACCTGACATTGTTGTATGTGGTTGTGGGGATCAAACCTAGGTCCTTGCACTTGCAAAGCAGGCGCTGGAACCACTGAGCTAAATCCCTGGCCCAACAGTTATTTTTTATCTAAGGAGATTTGTTTTTGTGGGGAGAGGGGGGTGCTGGATGAACCTAGGACCTTCTCCCTGAAGTACATCCCCAGCCTTTTCTACATTTTTGCTTATTTTGCAATGGGCACACTTAGTTGCCAGGTTGCCTGGGGTGGGATCGAACTTTGGATTTTACAGCCCAGATTGCTGGGATCACAGGTTTGTGCCACCATGCCCAGCCGTTTAAAAAGAACAGCCATTTGGGATTTCTATATTTTTTAATGATTTCAATTTATCTTTATTCTTCCTAATATTTGAGCACTTCTCGCTCAGGAATAACATTATAAATCCCACATCTTTTATCTTATTTTTAGTTTGTATTCCTAAGCCTGTCCTCATTGTTCTTTTTCTCCAGAGATTTTTTTCTTTTGTAAATTAATCTTTTCCCCCTTATTCTGTTGAATTAGTCTTTATTAAGCACATCATGAAAGTCATAACCTTATTCTACTGAATAATTCAGTGTGGCCAGAGAGTCACTTCAGCTGGTAGAGATTGTTGGAATATGATACTAAAGATTTGTGTACTTACAAACCAGTTTTATGACATTTTGTGTATCAGTTTGTTTTACTTTCTATAATGAAAAGTTGTATTACAGCTAGTAAAATTTTATTTCTGGATCTACTGCATGAATGTTATTCTTTTTTCTCTCATTCTTTTTGTTTTTTCGTTTGTTTGTTTGTTCTTTGAGACAGAGTCTTGCCTATGTAGTTCAGGCTCATCTTGAACTCACTTTATGTAGCCCTGGCTGGTCTTGAACTCATAGCAATCATCTTCCCTAAGTTTCCTAAGGGCTGGGATTACAGGCGTGCACTGCCAACCTAATGTACATCATTCTTGGTTAAGCATCTATTATTGGCTTATAAAGGTTAAAACATGAAGGTCAAATTTGACTTTCAGGAATAGCCTAAATCCAGGTTTGGTGATACACGTACCTGCAATTCCAGCAGTTCAGCTTAGGGAAACTGTCAAAATAAAAAAGGGTAAAAGGCTGGAGAGTCCCTTGCCCAGCACGTGTGAAGCTTTGGGTTCAGTCTCCTCCAGTATGAGGAGGGGACGGAGGGAGAGAATAGCCTGAGAGATGGTCCCCGAGATTTTTGTAAGTCTGAATCTTTATTTTATAAATGAAAAAACACTTTGTTTGCAGTTACTGTAAAATGGGGAAAGGAGAAATTTGAAGGTGTAGAACTGAATACAGATGAACCTCCAATGGTGTTCAAGGCCCAGCTCTTTGCACTGACTGGAGTCCAGCCGGCCAGGCAGAAAGTCATGGTGAAGGGGGGGACGCTGAAGGTACGTACACTCAAGTCTATGTCATATACTGTTATTCTAACATGAATGAAAATAACGTGTACATGTTCATGTTACTGTAACATTGGGCATATTTTTTATTTGCAGAGGGTATATGTCTGTGGGGTTTAACTCTATTCATATTGTGTAGGAACACTATTTCAAAGTGTTATATGAAAGTATCATTTAAAAGTTCATTTTGGAATAGATACCTTATCCAAGAGAAGATTTATTAAAAGTATTTATTTTATTTTGTTTAGAGTAATATAAAATTTATTTGCATGTCTTTAGTTGTTTTAAAAAGGTAAATCTTTTTTTTTTTTTAATTTTGGTGCTGGGGATCCAACTAAAGACTTTGTGGCTTGTGAGGCAAGAATGGTGCACTGAACTAAATCCCTGGCCCCCAGAATGTGGTGTGGGTGTGGTTTTTTGTTTGTTTGTTTTGTTTTTTGTTTTGTTTTTGAGCCAGGGTCTCAGCAGTTCAGGCTGACCCTGAGCTCACTATATAGCCCAGGCCAGCCTCGAACTCACAGCAATCCTCCTGCCTGTGCCTCCCAAGTGCTAGGATTACAAGTGTGAGCCACCACGCCAGCACTGCGTTGTGTGGTACTGATTGCTGTTGAGCTGAGCTACCACGCCTGGCATTGTTATATGTAGTTACTGGGGACTGAACTCAGAACCTTGCACTTGCCAGAGAGACGCTGGAACCACTGAGCTAAATCCCTGGCCTCAGAATGTGTTTTTATACCTATGTTTGGATATAGAAATTCAAAGCACTGCAGCATCTTTACCAAAGCTCTGATTCCAGAATATTGGAGAACTTTTTTTCATTTTCCTTTCTTATATCCTACATGTTAAAGAGGAACCCTTTTATTTAAAGAGTAATTGCTACCTCCTGTTTGATGATGGTGAAAAATAATTTTAAGAAGAAAACTAAATTTTCTTTTAGTTATTTCGGTAGGTTTTTTTGTTTTGTTTTGTTTTGTTTTAAAGACAAGATCTTGCTGTGTAGTTCAGGCTGGGCTTGAGTTTACTATGTAGCCCAGCTAGCCTTGCCCAGGACAATCCTCCTGTCTCAGCCTCCCAAGTGCTGGAATTAAAGAGCTGTACTACTACACCCACCTTGATACCTTCCATTTTACTTAATACATCCAACATTTTTTCATAGATGTAAAATTTGAGACAAAAGAAAGATTTTTGGATATGGAAATATTGTTAAGATTGTTTGTGCTGGGCCATCTGGTTTATTCTCTTGGTATAATTTTTATTAGCACTTGTATTCTCAAAAGTCTGTTGCTTGGGATGATAAATTACATAATCACCTTAGTGATTTAGCCCATATGTCATAAATTATCATTCTTTCTTGTCTATAAACTAGGGATTAGCTCTGTTTCCAAGCTTGTAGAAAATTAGGATCTGTCATTTGTCATCAGTCAAGCATTTAATACTTGCTAAGGATGGCCTCAAATTTGCCTCAATCCTCTGGCCTCAGTCTCTTAGGTGCTGGGACTATAGGCCGGTGCCACCATGCCAGCTACTTGCCAATTTTTTGTAATACTTGGTGCTGCCGGGTTACTATTTTTTTCATTCATTCATTCATTCATTCATTC
>PVIR01035285.1:0-16585 GCA_004026965.1 Petromus typicus | reverse complement strand
CAGGCTGTGACCACCATCCAAGCTGTACTGTATCCCTGATTGTATTGGCAGGTGAAGAAAACAGACCACTGAACTCTGTGTCAGAAGCAGACAATAAAGAGTTGAGGGCCAAGCAGTTCCTTGGTCTTAATGCTACCACTTTCAGACCTAGTTCTCAGAGAACCACATGGAACCAAACTATCTTCTTACCAGTGAGGTTGGATGGATTGTGTCCTTCCCAGTCTGAGCTTCTGCTGTCCATACTTCTCAGGGGCCCTATGATGACCTCTATGTGTATCTCTTGTGTCCATCTTTTAGCTAGTCATTATGATCAGGTAACCCCAGAAACGTTGAAGTGTAGTTTCCTGTGGCCTCTGCTTTCTAGAGTACCTCATTCTTAAAAAAACTAAGCCCCTCCTTGTGAAAAAATGAGAATTAAGTTGTGTCATATACTGGTACAAATTCTCATAGTTGAGTGCAATCATGATGTGTATATGTAATGTACTAATAAAGATTTCAATTAAGGAAAAATAAATAAGCCCTTCCTGAAATGGCTGCTGCTTAATCATTCCCCAATGTGGCAGGCACTGTAATGGATTTCTTATCCAGCTCTAGTCTGCCATTTAGAAAGACATACTTTTAGAATAAAATTCCACACTGCAGTTACAGTTTATAATAATGGAGGATTTTTCTTTTTTCACTTGTTTTTTGAGGTAAGGGGGCCCAAAATATATGTATATTGGGGTGAAGGATGGTGGGGAGGGGAGGAGAAGGGGAAATAAAGAGAATTAAGATGTATCCTGTACAGACACAAATTATTGGTGGTGAATATAATCATGCTATGTGTAAAAGTACCACTAAACTCAATAAAGGAAAAAATTAAAAAAAGAAAATCAATAAGAAAAGAATACTAAAAACTGTTAGAGTAAAACAAATTAATTGTGAATAAAAACATATTAGAATCATAGACAATTCCTCTGCACAAAAGTTAAAAGTCAGAAGAATTTACAGAAAAGTTTTTTAAGCCTCAAAATAATGTTTAAACCAGACTTGTATATCCTGCAAAATTAGCCTTCAAAATTGAGGTAAAGAATTTCAGCAATAAAGAACTCCTAAACAAACACATAACCACTAAACTAATTTTGCAGAAAATACTCAAGTGAATTCTAGACAGAGACAGGGAGGCTACCACCACCAAAGAATCCATGAAAACTGTACATCTACTTGGGATAGTAAACAAAAGAAAAAATATTAAAAGAATGCTGTCAAAAGTGTAGGAGAATAGAACTCAAAAGACACCAGAAATAACTGTCAATATGAATAGCCTTCACTCTCTAGTCAAAAGACACATCCTAGCAGATTAGAATAAAGAATAAAATGCTACTATGTGTGACCTAAAGGGGACTTATCTCATCCAAAACATAGCTCACAGACCAAAGGTGAAAGAATGGAAAATAATACTCCTGCAACTAGAGCCCAAAAGCAAGCAGAACCAGCTATGTTAATTTCTTTTTTTTGTTGTTGTTGTTTTTTTGTTGTTTTTTTTGTTTTTTGAGACAGGGTCTCGCTTTGTGGTTCAGGCTGGCCCTGAGCTCAGCCTCAAACTCACATCACAATCCTCCTGCCTCTGCCTCCTGAGTGCTGGGATTACAGGCGTGAGCCACCACGCCCGGCACTGTGGTATGTGATACTGGTTGCTACTGGGTGTGGGTCTCCACACCCAGTATTGTTATGTGGTTACCAGGGAATTGAACCCGGGCCCTTGCGCTTGCAAGACAGGCGCCAGAACCACTGAGCTAACTCCCTGGCCCCCCAGCTATGTTAATTTCAAACACAATATACTTCAAGGCAAACTGATCAAAGAGACAAAGACCACTAGCTACTGAAAAAGGGAACAAGTCAATGAAGAATTAACAATTATATTATCGATTAGTGAATGTTAGTGTACTCAGCTCTATAAAATAAAGCTACTTGCCATAGAAGGAGTGATAAAAATGAATGCAGTCATGGAGCTGGATGTCAGCACACTGCTGTCACAGTTAAATTGGTCAACTAGACCAAAAAGTTAGGAAAAAATATCAGAGTTAAACCAAGGCATTAAACAAATGGACTTAATACCTATATATGAAGTGTTTCATTCAACAACAGAATATGAATTTTTCAGACCAAAACACAGAACTTGTTCTTAAATAGAATTTAGATATAGTAAAGCACTGATAAATAAATACAAAAGCATTAAAATAATACTCTTGAAAGCAAGCTATTTGTCAATCAACAGATGAACAGATAAAATGTATAGTATGTGATCACAACAGATTATTACTCAGCCATAAGGAGAGATAAATTTGAGTCATTTAGGAAAACATATGGGCCAGAGAAGGTTAAATTTCACAAGTTCTCTTACATGAGATGAACACAGTGTAAATAAATTAAACTGAGAAATAAGATCTAGAGAACAGTAGTAAACAGGGAGATAGACATTTTCAAGCTGGATGTGGGATCTAAGGATAGAGAGAGAAGAGTGGGTTGAAGGGTAGTGGGGGAGGAGAAGTAAAAGTGAGTAAGATGTGACATATACATGTACCAGCTCCCCAAGATGAGTATAATTGTTATGTAACAAATCATGAACTTCAAAAAATATATTAGCATTAGCAAATACAGTGAATAAAACAGATGAAGAAATGATTTGTAGAGGCAAGTTTTTAATAATAAAATCAGTAATTAGCTAAAAATTTGTGTGCAAATATCTATTCTTTTATAGCTATATTCAGTCAAGAGAGCAGTGTATTTTATAAAAATAACACTTTCTAACGCTATTGTGTAATATTGTAGTACAAAAATACTTTCTGTAGAAAAATATTTCTTTTTAACATGGAAATAGGTTCAGATGTAGTACTGACCTACTTCAGGTGATGTGGAGAGTAAAACATAAATTGGAGGTCTGGAGCCAGGAATTTAGCTCAGAGATTCCGGCACCTGCCTTGCAAGCTCAAGGGCCCAGGTTCAATCCCAGTAAGAGCATACAACAATGCCAGGCATAGAGACTCACACCCAATAGCAATCAGTACCACATACCACAGTGCCGGGTGTGGTGGCTAATGTCTGTAATCCCAGAACTTGGATAGGCAAAGACAGGAAGACTGCTGAGTTAGCCACTGAAGAAGATGAGTTGGACAACTGCAATTTTGATGCTGTTGTGGAGATATCAGGAAGATCTTGAAAAAATTTAAAAAGGGTGTAGTTTAGTGGCTGGTACTTGCCAAGTATGCAAGAGGCCCTATGTTCAGTCTTAGGGATGACAGAAATAAATACATCAATAAATAAATAATAAAATTAACCATATCCCAATAGATTTTCTTTCAAATATATATTTCTTTCAAATATATCAATCTTTGGGATGATGGAAATAAATACATCAATAAATAAATAATAAAATTAACCATATCCCAATAGATTTTCTTTCAAATATATATATATATATATATATATATATATATATATATATATATATATATATATTAATTACTCCATTAATTATTGAATGTCATTTTGCTAAGTTTTCATTAACTTTACTAATTTTCCTTTAATTTTCTCTGAATAATAGGCAGTATTTTAGAAGAATGAAAATCACATCTCTTGTATTTCAAGGCTTCAATATTACTTGTAGCAATATGAATTCACATAGTTTTTTTAGTTTTATTTTTGTCTCTTTGTGTTATAATAAAATCTTCAGTTCCAGCTTCAATCAATGCATACAATTCTTCTTCAATATTTTAATTTATTAATTCAGAAAAAAACTATGCTAATTAGAACAGTTAATTTATCATCTTCTATTGTATACTATTTATTTCAATATCTGCATTTTTTTTCACTAAAGTATATTTTGTGTTCAGTAAAATATAAAACACTGAGTCCAGTTTGGCCTGTTACTAAAATTTTGTGCACATTAAATAATTCAAGGACCAGGGATTTAGCTCAGTGGTTCTGGCGCCTGTCTTGCAAGCGCAAGGACCCAGGTTTGACACCTGGTAACCATATACAACACTGGGCATGGAGACTCACCTCAGCAGCAATCGGTACCACACAGAACAATGCTGGGTGTGGTGGCTCACGCCTGTAATCCCAGCACTCGGGAGGCAGAGGCAGGAGGATTGCTGTGATGTGAGTTTGAGGCTGAGCTCAGGGCCAACCTGAACTACAAAGCGAAAACCTGTCTCAAAAAAACTAAAAAAAAAAAAAAAAAAAGAAAAAAGAAAAAAAAATTCAAAACCCAAATAGTTTCCCTTATTCCATTTTTCTAAGGAACTTCAATAATTCACTTTCCTCCTTCATCAAATAAACAACTTTCTTGCAAATTAGATTAATTTATATACATGAGAATCATACAATACATAGTATTTTATATTCTACTTCTTTTGGTTAACTCCATTTTGAGAAACTCTATGTGTCAATAACTTATTTTATATTGTTGAATAGTTTCCAGTACATGAAATTAATAAAAAAAATTTGTTCTTTTATTGGTATGTTTAGGTTTTAAGTATTATAAATATATCTTCTAAAAACAAACTTATATAGGGTACTTTATGAACATAGATGTAAATTTATCAAAGAATGTAATTTCTGTATTTGATATGGAACTTGCAGATATGTAACTTTAACCAAAACCTCCAAATGCTTCCTTAAGCTAGTCTCACTGGTTTACTTTCTGACTAGTAATATATGAGAGTTCTATTAAACACATATCTGCAGCATTTGAACTATTTTCCATTTAATTTTTTAGATTAGAGTCATTCTAAATGATATTTATAGATATTTTTGTCATTTAAGTTTACATTTTCTTTGTGGCTAACCATGAATTTTAGGTGCTTATTTGGCATGCTTTTGTCTCAACTTATATACAAACATGCAGGTGTTGTAAATTTTTTATAAGCAACTATTGGCAAATACACGTGCTTTTTAAATTTTTCTCACATCATAAGGGTTGATTGTTCACTTCTTTGTTGATGCCTTTTTATCTTGAGCGGAAATTTCACTTTTCTGTAATCCAATTGATTTTTTTTAAATTGTAAGTGTCTTACAGACTCCAAATCCAAATGCCATCTATCCTTTCTATTGTGTTCTAGCTATTTCTAATTTTACAGTGAGGTATGGGATGCATTTAAAAATAATCTTCATGTATAGAATAAAATTAATGTAAAGGTTTATCCCCTCAAAAATATACCAATTTATTGAATTTTTTAATATTTTATTTTACTTATTTATTTTGTACCAGACATCAAATTAAGGACCTTGTGTTTGCCAGGTGGGCAGAGCACCACTGGGCTATATCCTCAGCTAGAAACTTTTAAAAAATAAATTTTAAAACTTGAATTCCTTGATAAATCTCTTGAAAACATGGTGACCACATTTAGTATATGTACTAAATATAATCAATTTATTCCATATATATCAGTTTCAGAATTCTCCATCTGATGCATTCAGTTATTGATGCATGTTTAATATCTCACCATGACTATTTTATTGAAAAATCTCAAAATTGAGTGATGTACCTTTACGTTTTTATCTTCTTATTCCAACGACTTTTTTTTTCCTTTTCAGTTTTATACACATTTCAAATGGGTGGACCACTATTTTCAAAGAGCCTGCTAGGATTGTGTTGAATCAAAAAGGCTGTATTAAATACATTAATTTTTCTTGTCTATCTGTGCATTGTATCATTTCATTCTGCCATCACTGATATTTTGGACATGCCTTTATGTGTTATTTCAGAATTTTCAAAGTAAATTAGATTTGCCAGATTTTTGAGATTTTCTTGAGATTTACTCCTTAAGTATCAAGACTTAGATACTATTTTAATTGGGATTATTTTTATTTAATTTATCTGTTTATTGATGTTTAGTAAAAGTATATTATATATATTGGAAAGAGAAGCTCAGGTCTGGTTGGGTCAAGTATGCCACACGCATGTCTCCTAGGAGACACTCAAAGGAGTTCAAGCATGTTCACTCCCAAGTGTAGAAACTTGCCTACAGCTGCTTGAGGGCTTCCTGTTTCTCCTCTAGTCCTGACTCCTTTGCCCCACCAAGAGCTAGCCATAAAAGGCAAAAAACTTGTGCCCCACCTATGAGACCCTATGTGCTCATAGCCACTCCCATTCTCCTTGTTCTATATAAGCCTGTGTAGCCCTCAATAATGCCGGAAGTGTTTGCTGAAACCTCCCCTAAGTCTACGTCGTGACTTTGCATGCTCACCTTCCCAGTCTGAGCCTCCACACCTGATTCTCAGCCATGTACCACCCCGCTGCTGAGGACCACTGCAACTTGCCCCTAGGGTGGGGCCTGCATATATCGGGTAAACATGGAACTGTCAGGTGAGTGAACCCTATCATGGGTAATCTCTAATTGGTGATTCTATGGCCTCACTCTCTCAGCCTTGAGCTGACAAGTGGGGCTCTAAACCTGAGTAATCCTGGAAAGCTCAGAGCGCGAGTGAGGTCTCCCATCTACGAACAGATAATCTCGTTAGCCAAGGTACAGCCTCTCTGACAGTGTTACTAGAGGCCCTACTCAAAACCTGAGGCACGCACATATCCTGTGAATGCCTTCTAGAATTCTGAGGAATGAATCTCCAGAACTCTCTTTTTGATGAAAGCTGCTATGTTTTTAACGGGGAGGTTTGGGAGCGAGCGGTTCTCAATGGCCAGCCTGCTAGGAATAGGGCACAAATCACTCTCCCTTTAAACGATTTCCCCGTTGCCTCTGCAATCATTCAGTGCATTGACCCTAATGCGGTCAAGGGCTCAGAGCCTTGGGTGTCACAGGCTCCAAAACGAAAGGAAAAGGAAAGTGACTCACCAGATGAGGAGGTGAAGCGACATCTCAAAATGGCACCCGCTGCCCTTCATTTTGGCCATGTTTTTTCGTGATACCCGTGGCCCCACCCTACAGAGAGGGAGGAGCCTCCTCCTGCCCTAACCCTCCCAAACTTCTGTGCTGCCCCACTGTCTAGAAGCAGGAGGGCCTTCCTGTCAAATATGGTAGCCTCCAGTATGTGTGCTGCCACCTTATCAATCCGGTTCCTCTTCCTCTTCATCCTCTTGTCTCTTTGGTATGGGAGCCTGGGGCAGCTACGCCTTCTGGTCTCTCCCTCTCTTTCCCCTGCTGGGCTTGGTACTCAGACTCCATCTTCTCAATCGTGGACTCCCCGAGGGCAGCAGTCTGTGGCTGGGAGAGAGCTCCTACTGGAGCAGGGACCTCCTTTTCCTCTTCATCCTTTTCTGATGGTGATGATTCTGATCTCTCCAAAGCACGTAAGTTTAATACTAATAACTTCTTTAAAAAAAAAAAAAAACATAAAAAACGCCAAAAACCAATTAAAATCTGTGATTCTACTAACCTCTCATCTGCCATAGTATATGCTTTCTTTTCAAATACTACGGAATCTTTCAATATACTATTGCTCCATATAGTTTAAATAGCTAATTAAAATAAATAAAATTCTTAGTTGATAATTTTTTTCCTTCCAATATTTTTGCTGTTCGTTTTTATTGATTATATTAACCAATTTTTTAAATCGATTTTATTGATACATTTTATACATATAATATGCTCACATTTAACATTGAGAACTTGTATCTGTACATGACACACCTTGATTCTCATTTTTCCCTTTTCCTCTTCCCTCTCTACAACTCCTCTATATATATAAGCTTTGTTTCCTTTTTAATTTTTTTTTTTATTGTCAAATTTTTTCTTTCCCTCTCACTTCCCCTGGTGCTGGAGTTTAAGGGGATATTTTTCACTGGTAGATTTTTATCTGACTAGTGAACACACATACATATGCATACATGTGTACACATATGTTCCATTAGTTATTGCTTTATGGTATGATCCATTTTTTTATGAATTTCTTCCAGCCTAACTAAAATCAAAAGCCTTGATTTATCTAATCTTAATATATATTAAGCAAACTGTGTGTGTTTCCTGACTGGTTTAACTTCCTGTCCCTCTTTAACAGAAAAACAAAAAACCTTCTTCAATTTTAATTTAAAAATAATTTTTTACTGCATTGATTTTGAAAAATAATCATGTTAGTCCAAAGAAACTAGGATGTATATTGTAAAATAATAATAACAGCTTCCTACATGGCCACCAGTCCCATGGGAAAACAATCTCAGATGGAAAAAGGAAATGATTGTAGTTGTGTACTTCCTGTGTGGTCCATTACTACTCTGCTTCATGTCTTTTTGTGGAACCCAATTCAATCATATGGTAGATTGAAATGAGAGAGAGAGAGACAGATATGCTGCATGAGGAGCCAGCACTCTAAGCACATTTGGCATACGTAAAGTAATCCTCAGTTTCATAATTAGAGGAAGTTAGATATTCAGTCCTGGTGCTTAATGAGGAGAGAAATATTATCTTTCTTGGGAAAGGCAGAAAATAATTATAATTCTATCACTGATTAGCCCATCATAGATGAATTTCAATCTCATAATTTCAATGTAATACATAGTAGTGTAGACAGAAGGGTTTGGGTTAATATAATCAGCATGGCAAATACAAGCTCAAGAGAAGTCAGTTTTTGTCAAATTCCTACAGTATATTTTTATTTTCATAATTATATTTTGCACTGTTCAGTTCATTTAGGGTCAAGCTTGTTTGATGTACCAGAAATCAAATTATCAGCTCTCAATGAACCTCACACTTATTTCTTTGACATGACTTATCTAATCTTACTTAAAAATATAATTTTTCCTATTTCTTTTGAATGATATATGAGGTAAAGATGAAAAAAAACCACTTGCAACTTTAGAATGCTGCATGTATATTGTGATTTCCATTTCAACTAGGTGATTTAAATTCTGATATCAAGTAATATTCAGGATTTTCATGTAATTTGTATATATTCTTTTATAGGAATTCCAACTCAAAAGAGAAATAGTTGTGTTTTAATTGCCTTTTAAATGAACTTTTCAAATAGTTCATTTTCTGCATTTTCTAAAACTTATTCAAACATGTGCTTCTAGAAAATATAGTAATAATACCTTTGAAAAACATTTGACCAGAAAATGTGACAATTTAGGCCATGCTGAAATTGTTGTTGATATTGTAAAGTCTCTGTTGCTAACATTTCAACTATTTTAATGACTAATATCTTCCCAATTACATGGAATTTTTCAACTCATCCAACTTCTACAATTGAATAGCCAAATTTTGCTTTGTTTTCAGTGAATGACACTTTGTAGCCATAGTGTGAACCTAGAACGAACTCATTGCTATTGAATTGTTTACTCCAGAAATTCATGTGAACACTGAATAGTGAACCAAGACATCGAACATGGAATGAAATTCATGTGAACATTGAATTCATGTGAACCAAAACATGGAACATGGAATGGACAAATTTTGCTTTATTTTTTTGCCTGTACAGTTACGGTCAATCTTATTTGATGTACCAGGTCGTGGTAAGTGATTTTTGAGTAATACAACATATCAGCTATCAAGTTCATGAGTTTGTTGCTCCGAGTAGAACAACTTTTTATGTAGAAACTCAATACATTAGGTTGTATTATTTACCTAAGATTATCTTGTGTGTGGCAAAATAGGAAATTCAAATTCAAATCTTTCTGACAGTAAAGATTATACTTGAAATCAAAGCATCTCTAATTTAAATATACTCATCAATTATGAAGGAATCTTGGTTATTTTATAATTTGATATGTCAAGAATATAGCATGGTATCTTTCTATCAATATTTGAAATGATATTAAGGCTATCTTTCACAACTATGTTTGTTTAAAATTTGCTTCCATTTCATTTCTAATGTCTCAATTTCTCTGTCTTTGTGTCTCAGCTGATGTGTTTAAGTAAAATTTATGTTACCTTTTCTGTATTTCACAGTCTGATATTCCAGCAAATTGCTTCCAATTCTATTACCCTCCTTTGTCTAGTCTAATTACTCAAGATCCTAATTTCCTTTGGTCACCTTGCATTTGATCTTTTGTTTTGTTTCTCTTAGAACCTCCAATCCTTCTCCACTGGAAGAACGTTTTTCTAATCACTTTTATGTTTTCAAGAAAGTGTTGAATAAATTATATTCTCACTTCACAAAATGCCCCTTACTTCACCTTTAGAAAACATTTTCTGTACCACTAAAGAAAAACTCACTATAATTTGTTCATTTTAATTACAAATGAATAAAGGTGGAATTATTATGTTGACTCTCTAAGCTATGTTAGCCTTTTCTAAAAGGAAGCTTAAAACTGAGTCTCCTGAGGTTTTCCCTTCTTACAATTCTTGGAAATGAGGTTAATCCAATAATTCTTAATTTGCATCATTGAGTTACCAGTGGGCTGACCTTGATCAGACTTTATCCACAAAAACAGATTTCCTTAAGCCCCAATCCGAAAAGAAGTAATCAAGGCAAAATTTAAACCATAAGAACTTTAAATTCTTACTTGGAAGAGATTAGCTAATTTGTTTAACTTCAGCAAGACAACTACCTATCTGACTCAATTAAGTTTGTTGGTTTCAACAACGTTTTATTTGGTTCCTAAGTGCTTATTCAACCTTTTAAAAATTCAGCCAGAGTAATAAAATGCCTTAAGTAATACTTTTTCCATCTTTACTTATTAGGTGGTTGGTAAATTCTCCCTATTTTGATTTCTCTTTGGATTGATTTGACCTGTCATGTTTCTGATAAGCGTTGTCAAAATCACTTTGTCTATCCCCCAGTTGGCACGTTTTGTGTGGCTTCTTTAAAACTTGGCTTCGTGGATGCTTTGAATCTGATGATGTTATGATCACTCTATCTCAGATGCTCCCATTGTGAAGCGCATTTAACATCCAGGGCTCTTGTTGAGGGATGGCTTCCAGGGCTCACTGGAGTCACACGGGCTGCTCGGCAGACTAGAGAGCAGAGCAGTCAGTCCTGATACACAGGCCCAGAGAAAGCACGGAGCCCCTGCTTCCCTAGTTCTGCCAAAGCTAGCTTCTCTAATAACATAGCAGCAGTGGAAATTTGCATGCGAGACCTATTTTTAGTGTGAATGTTGGAATGTAACCCAATTATCTTGTTCTAAAATTTTGGGTGGAATTCCAAAGAGGAAGCCAGTCTCTTGCATATCTCTCTCTCTCTAACTGTCTGTAGTTCTGGCTGGTTCTCTGTCTTTGATCATCCTTTCATTGCTCTTCATTTTTCAGGAATAATTGTCTTGGAATTGAGACTTTTTTTGATTTCCCTTGAAATGTTAAATAGCCAAGGTCATAGATTTTCTGAAGTGGGTTTAAGGGAAATAGGTACACAGTAGCTATATTGACTTGTTTTCTCTCTAAAAATTACATTGAAAAGATAATCTCAGAAAAAATTATATATTATACATAAACATGATTCTTCTAAAATAATATATTTTGTATAGAAAAATAACATTTGAAATTTAATGGGTCTATCCTGGGATAAATGACTAAATAGTGCTCAATTTTTCCCCATCAGGAATGATGATGTACAATCTTTTCCTGACTTTTCTCTCACATCTAATGCTATAGTTTATCTTGTATATTATATTATTCTTGGGAACTATGGACAACTTACTCATATTTAAGACTTGCTTACTTGGACATATAGATGTCTTCCCTGCCCTATGGGACCAACCACTGGGATTATAGCAGACATCTTCCCACCCACTAAGATTTATTTACTGGGACTTACCTACTTAGATTTACTTCGTGGGATTTAAGGAATCTGCCCTGCCTATGGGATCTTCAACTCCAGAAATTATTGTGGATGACCACCCTGTTTTATGCATGCTAGGATTATAGGTTGAAGGCTTAGTACCAAGTAAAGGAGCAGCGAGCTCAGCATATGGGCTCTTCTCCCCCCACCCTTTTGCTGCTGCAGTATTGGGATTTTGGTGGCCTCTGCTCAGAGTAGCAAGAGTCAAGCCTGGGATCAAACTTTTTCTCAAATTTCCAACTTTGTTGTTTGTTTGCTGTTAATACTTTTGCTGTGGGACTCACGGGTGGATTGGAGTTTGCCACGAGGGTTCAGGCTGTGTCCACTCCTCAGACTTCCACAAAACACTGCTTGCTCACATATCAGACAGAAGGAAGTTCAGAGCCAGGATCTTTGACAGTACAAAAATATGGTAAATCAAAACAAGAACAAAAATAATCTAGCAATACAAAAAAAATGCAAAATAAACAAACAAACAAAAACATCTTGTTTCAGTGCATCTTCACATAGCAGGGAGCTGAGGGAAATTTCAGAGCTTCTTATGTTACCTGTCAATGTGACATAGACATAAGAATTGGAGAAGGGCAAAGTGACTAGAAATGGGACAGAAATTCAGAGAAGATCATACAACAGAGAGTGACAACCTTGGACAAGTTAGAGCACTCCTCTTGAGTCATCCACCAAATACAGGCAAGTGTGTACACATTAGACAAATCTCTGAAGATAGAAAAGAAATGCTGAGCAAAATTAAAAATAGATGTAGCCCACATATGACTGGATAGTGTGGGCTCTAAGATAAAAGATATGAATACATGATTTGAAAATGTTTATTCATTACATGCAATGTTGTAATATTATAACACTGAGCCTACTGACACTTTATATATTTAAATTATAAAAAAGCATTTAAAACAAAGCACATCTAATAACTCAGTGAATGAATCCTAGAAAAATATTTTATTCAATCTACAAAAAAATAAAGGAGGACAAAATATAAGGAGGACAAAAAATAGGATGAATTTAGATTAAGTACAGAAATGGTTGATAAGGCAATCAATCAGGTGAAGTACATGTTATCTCTCTTAAAAAGATCCAACTACTTTAAAGTTAATAGGATGGAAAAACATTCTGTGTTACTTGTATTCAGTATAAATATTGTTTTAGTTCTATTGTGGAGCATTGTATAGTTTTTGAGCAAAGAATAATATCAGAAACAAATAAGGATGTTTCACAGTATCATGAGGGTAATATATCAGATATAATAATAATCCTCAGTGCTAATTTTCCTAATAGAAGTGTTTCCAAATTTATAAGGTAAAACTCAGAAAAACTAAAGAAGAAATAGTCAAATCCATATGCATAGCCATATTTCAACATAAACACTTTCAACACTGTTGAGCGGAGTCTGAAAGCAACTAAAAAGCTTGAACAACACTAAATAACAACTTAATGACATTTATAGAACATTCAAGGAAACAGTAGGAGAACACACACTTCTTTCTAGTGAACATGGAATATTTATTTATCAAGATAGACACATTTTGATCAAGTAAACAAGAATTAATTAGTTTAATACAGTTTAAATCATAATAAATGTATCTTCTGATTATAATTAAACAATAAACTAATTATGGATCAATATCTGAAAATTTGAAAACATTCAGAACTAAATAGTACATTATTAAGGGACCCCATGGCTCAAAAACAAAGGTTCAATTTGGATTAGAAAATGATTTCAACATAGTCACAATATAGGTGATGATTAGAGAATACACACAGTGCTATAATTTGTATATTAAGAATTCTCAAGTCACTAAGGAATTATTGTATCTAAATTTATTAAACAATATTTGACTAGCCAGATATTATATTTAATGTATAAAATATTGTATTAAACATTTTCATTGATAAAAACTAATGAGAACATTAAAGGAATCTCAAAAGGTTAAAGTTACATTTTCATCACTTTACATGAAGGGTAAACACTATGTTATTAGACACTGTTGCAAGGTAAGTTAATCTTAGTCACCTGGCTGAGCCTGTGGTCAACATGGTTCTCTACAGTAACAGCATGCTTTCCCCCTTCTTCATTCTGTGCTCTTTGGAAGTGAGACTCTCTGTGTGGTCTAGATTAAGGAAAGGAGAGTTGTGATCTATCTATGATCTATTGCATTATCTAACTACCTATTATGATCTAGGGTTGTGTCTACTTTTATATATCTGCTGCTCAGAAGATTGGAAGTTTCTCTTGTAGGTCTTTTAATTCAATAATTTATATTAATGCAGATGCATGGATACACAGTTTAAATTTAGATTACAATCCAGTACTGTTTTGTTTTGTTGTGGAAACTGTTTCAACTGTAGTCCTTGGAAATACTTTCAGTCCTATGTATGATTTTTTAATCAAAAATTCATTACCAAATCCCAGGTTACTATGATTTTTTTGAGAAGATTTATCTTTTTGTGTTTTATGTTCAGTTATGTTACTCATTTTGAGTCAATTCTTGTGAAAGATATAGGTTCTGTGTCTATATTTCCTTTTTTTTATATCCCTAATCTGTATTTCCAGGACTGTTTGGTGAAGGCACTTTCTCTGCTCCATTGAAGTACTGCTCTGTCAAAGATCAGTTACGTATAAAAAGACACAGAACAATAATTCTCTTATTAGAGTTTTTTCATCCCTTGCTACTGCATTTAAAAATGTTAGTGGCTATGAAAAACTTCTTTACAATCATTAATATGCACAAGATCTCCTGACACTAAAATTACTTGGGTAACACTAATTACCTTAAAATTTAAGAAATAAGAGAACATTCTACCTAATAATTTTCTGGCACAGAATATGTACAAAAATTTCACAGGTACTGCTTGTTTATAATTAATGTCTATAAAATGTGGCTATCTTGCTTGTGTACTATTACTTATATAAAAATAAATATAGATATGTTGTACTAAGTAGGAAATCATAGTAAATGTAAATGATTTTTATAAATGATAAATATTATTTATTGAAATTTATAGGTTATTTAAAATTGCATTCTAAAACAATTTCAAATACACAAACTAAAGTAAGGATTGCTTCACTTTTTGCATATTGTTGTTGATTCAAACAACCACAGCCACTATCTTCAGGTCCATTTAGTGAGCACACATAGAAAAAGATGGTGACTATCTTTCCAATAGAAGTCCACAGAACAGCAGTTGTTTCAGAGTTACTTTGGCAATAAAATGATGTAAATGGTGAAGAGAAACTACTTGGTAACAAGATTACCATTTTGAGATGTGTGAATTGAGGAAAGATGTTTCAAAAATTCTAAATATGACGTAAAAATCCAAATTCAGGGGATATAAGATGTAAAGAGCTTATCAGAGTTGAGATTCTTTTTGACAGTTGATGTTTTTGAAATATATTTTCCAAGCTATTTTGAATAAACATTTAGCATAAATAAAACACATAAATATTTATATTATATATATAGAAATATACTTTGAATGCAAACTGAAATCTCACATGCTGCATAATACATATATTTTCAAGTAAAGAAAGATATGAAAATAGATTTGTTTTAAACAGCATGTTCACCCTTTCTTGTTATTGCAATAAATTACCTCATCGAGTAGTACATTCATTCTTAGCCTAAAAAACTGTCGTAGATCCAAATTCTGACAAATCTAAGTTGAATAATTTCTTCTTCATACGTTTATTTATTTTTCTCACAATATGAACTTTTCAACTTTTTCCTGTCCTTAAAATTTTTCTGTGCCTGCTTCATGCTCACACAGAGAATGATGTAGTACAGTCCAAAGGGCCTTTGCTGATTGCTGAACTCCGGTCACTTTGGATACAACTGCACAGTCACTAGAGTAGATCATGGATTCTTCACTTCTTTGAATATGTGACAGATGAGCTTATAATCATGTACTTAAAATATATCATGTACTTAAAACAATACTAAGTACACAAATGATAAGCATAGTCTAATAATATTTAAAGTATTTGATAATTGTTTTTTATTGTTATCATTTGTTGCTTTGTCATCTTACAGCCAGGAAGTGCCTCACTGACATATTCAAAAATCTGAAGACAAAATTTGTCTCAGTAACATGTGCTACTCTGACAGGGAGTTGATGATTATGACACAGACTCCAGCTCTTATTTCCAGAGAGCTTTTCTATTTCTCTTCAGTGAAACAAAATATAGATACACGGCAGCTTCTTGACACACTTACAGCAGCTGTTGTAGACAAATTGGACTGCTCCTGAAATACAGGATGTCCTTCCTCTGCCCTAAATATTTCCTGAATCATTTTCAATACTTTACTTTTCATCCAATTAACACAGATTTGTGCTTTGAGTGAGTGGATGGATGATCGATGCATAACTAATGGCAGACTTTGAAGTTGAAATTAGTTTTGGGGAATTTGGAAGAGAAAAATTAAACATTGAAATATAGAAAAGGGGCCAGAACGGTTGCCTTAAAAGCTAAGAAGTAGGTAATTTAAAGTAGACACTGGATAATTGTGTCACTGCATTTCAGATTGAATGATGTATTTTATAAAGTACTTATAGTTTTTCCAAAAAAAGTTTCAGTTTTGCCAGAAGAACACGTTTTGTAGCATTGAGAAAATAAAATGAGATTAAAAGAAATTCAAAAGGAATGTGCTTCCTTGCAGGAAGAAGAAAAACAATTCTCCCCTCTTTTGTTTCACAAAACTGAATTTCATTGGAAACATTGTTTAACTCTCTTATTGGTATTGCAAACATAAGAATTAATTTTGATTTTTAAAAACTTCTTTGAAACATCATTCATTCTTCTCATACATTATCTTCCCTTGTACTTCCTATGATTTTGTGGAGCATGATAATTAAATAA